>JARYGA010014253.1:0-41246 GCA_030545235.1 Helianthus tuberosus | reverse complement strand
ATTGAACAAATGCATGAACGAATGGAAAAATGAAATCAACAATGAACACCGAGATTTATACGAGGAAAAAGCCCTTGATCTTATGAGATCTCCGGCATAAAAAACATCGGGTGATGGAAACTACCGATCACCAACTATATTTCATAAAAAGATTACAACTTTGGAAGATATTGAGCTTGTTACATTGAATTCTAGTGTGTGTGTGTGTGTGTGTGTGTGTTTGAGAGCAAGTAGCAGAGGTGTTGGTGTCGAAATAAGATGTGTTTTTTCAGCTCAATACCCCCTCCAATAAATAAGCTAACAAAAAGTCCTATTTTCTAGGAAGATCATGTCCATTCTCATAACCGTTAGCACATGCAGCATATAGAACGAATATTCCCTGAAATTCCAGCTAAGAATTAGTCCACTACGTCCATTATCTGCATATAAACATTAAAAACGTGACAATTGTTAGAAATCATAAGTTCTGTTAAGGATCCTGGATCCTCAGACTCTGGATCCTCAGACTCCCTGCATAATCTGTTATGGATCCGTGATCCATGCCCAGTCTCAGGATAGATGATCCTTAGCATAAAATCCATGCCATAACAATTGCCCCCAATATGGCAGTTGTGATAAAGATTCACAGCTGTTATATTTCCGTTAGAAGCGGACTAGCCGTTGCTGCTGGTAACTAGTCGTTACACTGCCTGTCGTCAGTGATAAGACCTGCTATAATCATCATTGCAAAATATAGAGTTAGAGATAACTCCTCAAGTGCCTTTAAAGATCATAAGATCGTTCTGTTTGTAGAGGATGGATCCTTCTACACTGTTCGCAATTAACCTTCCTGTATTTTAATTTCTGCATAGACACTTTAACTGTTAGATACCCCTGTCTGGCCTGGGTGGATGGTCCACTGTTTTGCTGGTGAAATACAGGCCAGATGATTTTGATACATAATGAATGGGTAATAACATTAAGCTTTTTTAGCTACATCTGTTGTTGTTTATTTCCCTCCTAAAAAGAGAGGATGGTTCAGTAGGGGAGCGCATGAACGTAGGAAGAGAATGAAAAAGTTACAACAACAGCGTGCTGTAGCAGCCGCCAAGAGAGAAACAGATGCTCACACCCAGGATATGCTCAATAGGAGTCTAGAAAATTTCCATATCCTAGTAACCACAGCTGCATACCCTAACCTGGAGCAACTCATAGCACCCCAGCCCTTACCACTGTTTCCCACCCAGCCAATGGAAATTGAAAACAATCCAGAAAATCAAATCCCAATGCCTGATTTCAACCCAGATAAGATACCTAGAATACCAACACCCAATCCCTTAGAACCAGACTTCGACCCGTGATTTGACGACCATAGGGATTACCAGCAACGCTACCCCATACCAGAAGATGAACCCATGCCAAACCTAGTAGCTTACCCAGATTTGGACCCTCTAGATCCCTATTATGATAATGACCAATACATCAGGGAAATTTTAGAGAATCCATATCCTTACCAAGAACCCATGCCCAGTTCCCAAACCCAGTACCAGCCCCTTCACCCCCAATGAGTGCAGAGAATGTGCAAGAACTCCGAACCATTGGTGAGGATATTTTGGAAGGTAGTGATAGGATGAGGCAGATCGGAGAACGACTCGTCTGGAAGTATGACTAGCGTAATATGGAGTTCTGGATGAACCAATATCAGTGATGGTGGTAGTACTAATAAAATAATACTAAAATAATAATATATAATATGTGTGTATGTTTGAAAAAAAATCTAGACAATAGCCATGGATGCATAATAGTAGTATAATTTCAATTTCAGTTGTACTGTAATATATATGGATGCATAGTATAAAAAAAGAGTAAGTCACAATGTTCGACGATTTTGACCAATATGCGTGTTGTGTGATTAATTAAATATTATCTTGTGATATTAATATGTGGCAAATGTTTAAAATTCAGATGGACAACAAAGTGAACCAGGAAAACCAGAATGACAATAACCCGAATAACGATAACCCGAACAATGATAATAATGGAAACCCAGTGGATAACAGTGCCATTCAACACATAGTGGCATAAGGAATAATAGATGTGATGCCATATATTATTAAAACGGTTAATGAAGTAGAAAACAAAAGTGATCATGGCAGTAAACGACCAACTGAACCTGAACACAGCGTAAACAATGGACCCATACTTCAAGTGCCCATTCCCAAAAGAAGAAGAACCATATCTTATGGTTGTTCTTATAAAGAATTCTGGTCTTGTAAACCAATGGAATTCTCGGGCAATGAAGGGGCCATTGCAGCTTTACGCTAGATAGAAAAGACTGAGGCTGTCTTAAAAATAAGCAAGTGCACGGAAGACGATAAGATAATGTTTGCTTCCAATCTGTTTAAGAACTCAGCCGTAGAATGGTGGAACACTATCCTCCAGTCTTGGGGAAGTGATAGGGTTTACAATATGGAATGTGAGGAATTTAAGAATATAGTGGAAAGGAAATTCTGCCCTCCCAATGAAAAAGAACAGATAGCAAATAAGTTCCTAAACCTTAGGATGACTGGAGTGGATAGTAAGGGATACACTACATTATTCTTCGAATATGCTAGAATAGTGCCAACCCTTGCGTCACCAGAACCAGTATTATCTCCCGTTATATATGGGGATTAATCAGTGAGATTAGGCATGTAGTCAAGGCGGCTAAACCTCAAACTATAGAAGAAGCTGTAGAACTAGCAAACACCTTGACAGATGAGTTAGTGCGTACACGAGAGGAGGACCAAAGAAGGAACCTAGCTCAAAGGCTTACCTAAGAATTTCGTTATGGAAATTCCAACCGTGGGAAAAATGTAGGTTCTACCTCTGAACCTTATTGTAAAGCTTGCAAGAAGAAGCATTCAGGAAGATGCTCCACCTATTGCAATTTCTGCAAGATACCAGGACACAAGGAAGAAGTTTGTAGGAAGAAACCTAATAATGGAATGTGTTTCAACTGTGGAGAAAAAGGTCATATCATGCCAAACTGTCCAAAACTAGTTCCAGCCATGAACAACAAGACTACTAAAAATGCTAGGGCATTTGTTCTGACTGCGGAAGAAGCAAATATGATTCCGGACGTGATAGCCGGTACGTTTTTAGTTAATGATGTTTTTGCTAAAGTATTATTTGACTCTGGTGCGAACCAAAGTTTTATTAAAACTTCATTTTGCAAACTTCTCAATCGACCATTATAAACTCCTACAAGAATGTCTAGTAGAGACAGCAAATGGAGAAACCATTAAGATTTCTGAAATCTTGCAGGGAGCAAGAATAGAATTTCTAAATCAAAAGTTTATTGCAAACCTTTATCCAATGAATCTGGCAGGATTTGATGTTGTATTAGGAATGAATTGGTTAATAGCCAATAAAGCCAGTATTCTATGTGATCAAAAGTCGATTCAAGTAAATTCACCAAAGGGTGAAAAGATCACAATTAAAGGAGATAAGCCATCTAGATCTACAAAATTCATCTCTGTGATGAAAACAACAAGTTATATAAGAAAAGGATCGTTAGTGTATTTGATTTCCATAATCACTAACACTAAAGGAAAAGAATTAAAAGATATTCCCATAGTATCTCAGTTTCCAGAAGAATTACCAGGACTACCACCAGACAGAGAAGTTGAATTCAGAATTCATCTACTACGAGGAACAACACCAATTGCCAAAGCACCTACCGTTTGGCACCCGCAGAAATGCAGGAACTGAAGAAACAGTTAGATGAGTTGTTGGAAAAAGAATTCATACAGCCAAGTTCATCGCCGTAGGGAGCACCGATTTTATTCGTTAAAAAGAATGACGGATCGATGCGTATGTGCATTGACTACCGTGAATTGAACAAGGTCACGATTAAAAATCAGTATCCATTACCAAGAATCGATGATCTGTTCGATTAGTTGCAAGGAGCTCGATTTTTCTCAAAGATCGATTTACGGTCAGTATATCATCAATTAAAGGTACAGGAAGAGGACATTCCTAAGACCGCTTTTAGAACAAGGTATGGCCATTATGAATTTACTGTCATGTCATTTGGTTTAACCAATGCCCCAGCTGTGTTTATGGACATGATGAACCGAATATGTAAGCCATATTTGGATAAATTCATAATTGTCTTTATCGATGATATTCTCATTTACTCTAAGAGTAAAGAGGAGCATGCAAAGCATTTGCACGCACTTCTAAGTTTATTGAGAGAAGAAAAGTTTTATGCAAAATTTTCTAAGTGCGAGTTTTGGTTAGAACAGGTACAGTTTCTTGGACATTTAGTTAATCATGAAGGAATTCATGTGGATCCCACCAATATCGAGGCAATTACCAAATGGAAAACCCCTGAATCACCAACTGAGGTTAGAAGTTTCTTAGGATTGGCCGGTTATTATAGAAGATTTATTCGAGATTTTTCTAGAATAGCCATTCCATTAACTAAGCTAACCTGTAAATCTGTTAAGTTTGAATATGGACCAAACAGGAAGAAGCCTTTAGAATTCTTAAGAAAAGGTTAACTAACGCAACTATACTAGCGTTACCAGAAGGAACTGAAGACTTTATAGTCTATTGTTACGCTTCTAAGTTAGGTTATGGATGTGTGTTAATGCAACGTCAAAAAGTTATAGCCTATGCATCTAGACAACTTAAGAATCATGAAGAAAATTATTCAACCCATGATTTGGAATTAGGAGCTATAATTTTTGCCCTTAAAATTTGGAGACATTACCTTTACGTCAGTAAGTTTACCATTTTCACCGACCATTAGAGTCTAAGGTATGTTTTCGGGCAAAAGGAGTTAAATATGAGACAAAGACGCTGGATGGAGATACTTAGTGATTATGATTGTAATATCCAGTATCATGCAGGAAAGGAAAATGTAGTGGCTGATGCTTTAAGTCGAAAGTATCATGAAAAGCCGAGAAGAGTGCGTTCTCTTAAATTAAATCTACAGGTAGATTTAAATGAACAGATTAGAAAGGCAGAAGAATCAGTAATCAAGGATGATACTGAGAAATTAAAATGAATGATTAAGGAATTAGAACAAGGAACAGATGGAATTTGGAGATTCCATAAGAAAAGAATGTGGATACCCAAATTAGGAAACCTACGCCATCGTATATTAGAAGAAGCCCATAAGTCTAAGTATACGATGCACCCCGGAAATAATAAAATGTATCAGGATTTAAGAAAGAATTTCTGGTGGATAGGAATGAAAAAGGATATAGCAGCTTATGTTTCTATGTAATATTCGAAAATTCAAAAATATAATGTAGTATATAAATAAATAAAGCTTAGTTGTTGGTTTTATCTAAATTAAATGATTTGATGAATTATTTATATTCTTTTAAATTGAATGGGAAATACACTTTTAATTATTGTACCCAAGTAAATGCAAATGGGAGATCCTTCTCGTTCCTGGAATGAGTAAAAGAAATGCTAGGCATAATAAAGGATAATAAATGATAATAATAATAACTCATATTGAACTGTGACAACTGTGTTCTGTAATCATCGTATTATGTAAAACAATGTTGATTATCAATAAAACAATATGCTTTGGTGTTATTATATGTGTAATTGTGTTTGATGATTTTACAATTTGATTCGATTCCGATTTCAAGCTTTAAATCACTTTCTGAAAGGTTATACGCAAACTGGTGCGTAAACGCAATCAGTTTAATGCGACGTACACTCTGGAACTGTGACTTAAGCTTAACATACCTTAAATATCCTTTACATAACTTAGAAATAAGTTTCGAAGGATTCGGTATGGCAAAAACATGTTTATTTGAACTAAAGGACTAACTACGACAAAACTGCGAAACGAACGTTGGTGACCGCCCTGATAATATCTAAATCCCAAAAATATTCTGTTATGATTGAAATTTTATTTTAAATCAGGTTCGTGTTGAAAAATAAATTAAAACACTTAAAAACATTATTTTTCAAGTTTAAGCGCGTACCGCGTGTTTCTGCGCAGCACAGTGCTTTTACTGCAAAACGCAGACAACGCAGCCAGTCTTGGCAACTAAAATTTATTTCAGTAATATTTTGGCGAGTTTATTTTTATAGATTAATAAAAATAATTTAGAACGCCATAAACCGGGATTTAAACGCTAGATAAAATACCCGGTATCCAGTTAAATACCTATTTTTATCTAACTTACCCTCAAAAATTACACTTCACCCCCTCCCCCATATGTATTTACGGTCACTTAGTGTATGGCCCCACCAAATTTTTATTAAATCTTGCAAAATATTCTATTAGATCTTGCATGACACTTGTAGTTGCATGCTCCATCTAAATCTTTCCATATCTCCTACTTATATCTTCATATCAAGCAAGATCAAACTCAATCTTCATCACTCTCTCTCCTCTCTCCCAACCATCCTCTCTCTCTCTCTCTCTCTCTCTCTCTCTCTCTCACCATATTCATATCTTCAAGCTTTGTTCATCACATTCAAGCTCCCTTTCAAGCATGTTTCAAATGATGTGAAGATACCAAGGTGTTTCCAAGGTGTATTCAAGTGATTTCAAGCTTCCTATCATCAAAATCTCATCCCACAACCTACTTGAATCTTGAATGTATAACATTTATTTTTAAATCATACTTTTGATTCTTGGGTGTTCTTGATGATTTGAAGTTTCTCTTGAATCTTGGGATTTTCACAAACTCGAAATCTAAAATGAAATGGGTCATGATACAAATAAAATTGGTGGTGATATGTATGTATATATAACCGTACATATATATATGAGTGTATGAGATTTTGAAGTTTGATTTCTTGATAAGTACTTGTTTAAGTTGTTACATGTTCTTCAATGATAGTTAAAATGGAAGTGTTTAATGATTTGTGTATGTTATGTTAAATGACCAAGTACATCAGCAAATAAACCTGAATATATCACATATTTGATGCATTTAGATTAACATAAAATGATGATGTTATGATAGTATGCTTTAGGCACTTGTACATAAGGATACATGTTGATTTAAAGCTCAAGAAGTGATAAAAAATGGTTGTATGACAAAAATAGTTTTGAACAGGTTATAAACACTAAAAATAACATTATTTGGTATATTATAATGGCATGAAACTTTGACATAGGTTTGATAGCTTTGCATGTTGTACATATAGCTTAAAAAGTGGTAAATTATGTGAAATTTGCATGATTTATGTGCTTTATTTAAGACCTGCACTATCATGAGTATAACCATTATTTTATTCAGTAAATAACATGGGTTATGTTAAAATTTCAAGTCGTTTCGATTTGGGATGGTTCGGGTAACGTTTGATGCAAAACTATGCGGTAAAACGGTCAAAAATCGCCTTTTCGTAGGATTTTTATAAAACTGTTTTAGATCAGTAAGTAAACTGATATTTTTGATATAAAAATTTGTATTTTAACCTATATTAAGTTTACTTGTTGTTTGGTTAGTCATACGTGACTTCCGACGCCCAAAAATGTCACCGAATCGCTAAAATAAGTGTTTTTCGACATACACTAGAATGGGTTGTTCATGAGTAAATTTTATGTGTTACAATGTGCTATGTGTTTTACAATGCGTGTATGATGATGTGTTAGTGTTGACAAGATTATGTGTACTACGCTAACCCATATATATAAATACACAATTATAATAAAAAATAATAACTTTTAGAGAAAACTCAAAGTTATGTGAAAATTGTAAGTATCGGAGAAACTTATGTATTTTGTGGGTTTTTGATTATTAAATCATTCTTATTTAATTTAGGATGAATAAACGATTTGAGGGATTGTGTTAACTAATAAAAACGCACCCAAAGGTGAGTACATAGATCCCCTCTCTTTACTGTTTTCGATTATTTTGGGGTGATTCATATGTATCAAAACGATTTCGATATTCTAACGATGGTTTCAAAACGATTGATATGGTTTATACAAAACTAATAACGATTTCGATAATGTGAACGAACTTGTTGGTGGTAGTTACATAACGAATGACATTCATTAGCATTGATCAAGCCGACAAGTATTAGGTTATGGTACCATAGGATCTGACAAATCCCGTTATCTGACTGCGCCCATGGTTATGTGTGGGTTAGGTAGGTAACGACTGAATCTGATGATTGTTAACTTACCCTTTGGTGGCTTGTTAATACGAGTTGAACGATGAACGAGTGTAACAATCCTCAATAAACCGACTCCCTTATAATTGTTCCGATACTCAAGTATATTTTAAAAATGTCCCATTATATCTTTAAATACACCCCGTATGTAAAAACCGAGCCCGAAATACGTTATAGTAATTAAAAAAATAAAAAAATCTGAAAATTTTAAGTTGAGGCGGGCCGCGTCGGATCCTACCCCAACCTTACGCGGGCGGTATGAAGATGTAGATCTGATTTCGTTTGATTTCTTTAGTTCAGGCGGGCCGCGTTAGACCCTTGATTAGTTTACGCGGGCCACGTGAGATCAATATAGTGGCGCAACCTGGTGATGACACGTGTCATCATTGTGTCAAGCCTAGTGGTGATCCGGACGAGCTACGCGTTGACCCTACTTTGACGCGGGTAGCGTAAGCCCAGCCCATATCTTACGCGGGCCGCGTGAGACTCAGATTTCAGCACTATATAAGAAGGCCTTGGGATTTCATTTTCAATCGTTCATTTCTTTTCTCAGTCTCGACTTTCTGAAGTTATAAGCATAATATTCAAGTATAATACCCCCTAATTAGCGAGGTTCTGCTCAGTTGTAAGTATTATAACCCCGGTTTCATACTAGATACGCTGCCCGATTGATTTAGGGTTCCGTAACAACTGTCGTGGTTCTGCCCGACGTAGTTTTTGGAATGCCGTCTCGGGGAGGGTATCATTAATATTTTCAAAGGGTTATGATACTAACCAATGTACATTTGTATAAATTATAGATTATATCCAAGAAACCCTTACGCGAAGTCTAAGATAGCAATGTGAGTTTATCATCTTTTTGATAACCTTTTTGTAATGTTTTACAAAACCTTAAATGTTTTACAATGTGATTAAGCGGTGATTGAGTCTTTGTAGTTCTTCAATTACTGCCGGTATGTTGGGGTTTTGTATACAAAATTTACTACACTGTGAGTAGTAAGTCGGGGATGACACTACGTTACCATTGGACGAAGAGTTAGCCAATGTGTAATATGACCCACAAGTCAGGATTGACAGTACTGAATGAGTAATTGTGTAGAAATAAACAACGTGATCGCTCTCAATACTGTTTTAATTGATAAAATATTTTTTGATTAAACTGGGATTCACTCACCAGTATTTCCCACTGACAAATGTTTTTAAAACGCGTTTCAGGTAACACAATGTGACAGCCAATTAGTAAAAAGCCAGCTGGAGAGCACTGAAGGCTTGGGAAAAATGTGGCTATAAAAGTTACGTAAAAGACGTTGTTTTAAATTCAATAAAATAGGGTTTATCCCTATAAACGTATTGTAATAAGAAACTTGGGTTTTACCCATGTGATTATTAATATTAAATATGGTGGTTTTACTCTGATAAACATTTCCTAACTACGGTCCTGATGTAATTTCCGCTGCCAAATTAAACAAACCTGAAACCACCGAAACTCTGAGCTCGCATCCGCCCGTTCTCGGGACAGATAAGGGATCGGGGGTTGCGACAGAAGGTGGTATCAGAGCCTAGCCACTGGTCTAAGCCAAAGAAGTGTTCTGCTGACACTTAATTTCTAAACTTTGTGTTAGGAAATAAATTACGGAAATACGTGCATAACTGTATTTATTTGTTATGTGTTATTTGACTATTTGATAGTTTACAGTATGAGTGATCAAGGACCCTCAGACATGTGTCATCAGTTGTCTGATTCACCTAGGAGTGAAGGTACCTCTTCACAGCCTGCCCTTTCTGGGTATTCTGTTGATCAGGAAGAAGGGATGTTTGCTTTTAAAGCTCAATCATAAGAGTCATTCCCTCATAAGAAACAAGGATGGTTCAGTAAGGAAGCGTTTGCGCTCAGGAAAAGAATGCAAAAGTTGCAACAGCAAAGAATTTTAGCAGCTACTAAGAGAAAAATAGATGCCCATACACAGGATATGCTTAATAGAAGCCTAGCCAATTTCCATATCCTAGCTACAACTGCTGTTGACCCAAGTCTGGAACAACTAGTAGCCCCACAACCACAAATCCCTGACCAACCCATGGAGATAGAAAACCCTGAAAACCAAGTGGAGATGCATGACTTCAACCCAAAAGAAATCCCTAGGGTACCAGCACCAAATCCCCTAGACCCAAATTACGATCCCTGGTGGGATGACGTTAGGGAATATGTGCAACGTTACCCGATCCATGAAGACACACCTATACAGAACATAGGAGCCTACCCAGGTATGGACCCTTTAGATCCCTATTACCACGATGAATATATTAGGGAAATCTTAGAAGATCCTTACCGATTTCAGGCACTTTCACCCCCATATCAGGAACCCGCACCCCAGATTCCAAACCCATTCCTAGAACCTGCACCCCCAATGAGTGCAGAAAACGTGCAAGAACTTAGGACTTTTGGAGAGGAAATTTTAGAAAGCAGTGAGAGAATGAGACAGGTGGGAGAGCGTCTCGTATGGAAATACGATGAACGCAATATGATTTTTGGATAAATCCATATCCGTGATATGATAGAGGAGACGGTAATAATAATATAATAATAAAATAAAATATGTGTGTACGGATGCCTACTACTATTAGTATGATTCTATTTCTATTGGTATTGTAATTTTTATTTCAGTGCTAGAATGTAATAGATGCATAATAGTATATGAAAATAAAGTAAAAGTCGCAATGATCGACGTTTTTGGCTAGATTGCGTGTCATATGATTAACTATATTAAATATTATCTTGTGATATTAATATGGGGTAAATGTTTAAAATTCAGATGACCGATGAAGGAAATCAAGGAAATCTGAATAACGATAACCAGAGTAACATTAACGTGGTTAATGAGAATCCAAGCATCAATAACAATGGAAACCAAATGGATAATAGTGCTGTTCAACATATAGTGGCACAAGGAATTATAGATGCAATGCCATTTATTATTCAAACGATTCAAGACACGAATAATAAAAGTAAGCATAGCAGTAAGTGACCCATCGATCCCGAAAACAGTGTGAACAATGGACCCGTACTTCAATTGCCTATTCCCAAAAGGAGAAGAACCGTGTCTTACGGTTGTTCTTATAAAGAATTCTGGTCTTGTAAACCTATGGAATTCTCGGGCAACGAAGGAGCCATTGCAACCTTACGCTGGATAGAGAAGACTGAGGCAGTCTTAAGAATAAGCAAGTGTGCTGAAGAAGATAAGATACTGTTTGCTTCTAATCTATTTAAGAATTCAGCACTGGAATGGTGGAACACTATCCTCTAATCAAGAGGAAGTGATAGAACTTACAATATGGAATGGGAAGAATTTAAGAATAAGGTAGAAAGGAAATTCTGCCCACCAAATGAAAAGGAATAAATAGCTAACAAATTCTTAAACCTTAGGATGACTGGTGTGGATAGTAAGGGATACACTAAATTATTCTTCGAATATGCTAGAATAGTGCCAACTCTTGCTTCACCAGAACCAGTATTGATCTCCCGTTATATTTGGGGATTAATCGGTGAGATAAGACACGTAGTCAAGGCAGCTAGACCTCAAACCATAGAAGAAGCTGTAGAACTAGCAAATACCTTGACAGACGAATTAGTCCGTACTCGAGAAGAGGACCAAAGAAGGAACCTAAACCAAAAGCACACACAAGAATTTCGTTCTGGAAATTTTAATCGTGGGAAAAATGTAGGGTCTACCTCTGCACCTTACTGTAAGAATTGCAAAAGAAAGCATTCAGGAAAATGCTCCATATACTGTAACTTTTGCAAAATATCGGGACACGAGGAGGAAAATTGCAGGAAGAAAGCTAATAACAGGATATGTTACAAGTGCGGAGAACAAGGTCATATCAAGCTTAATTGTCCGAAATTAGCTCCAGCTACAAACAACAAGAATACTCAAATGCTAGAGCATTTGTTCTGACTGCAGATGAAGCCAAGATGATTCCAGATGTCATAGCTGGTACGTTTTTAGTTAATGATGTTTTTGCTAAAGTATTATTTGACTCTGGTGCAAACCAAAGTTTTACTAATACATCATTTTGCAAATTTCTAAATCAATCATTAACTAAACTACCACAAGAATGTCTAGTAGAGACAACTGATGGAGAAACCGTTAGGATTTCTGAAATCTTGCAGGGAGCAAGAATAGAAATTCTAAATCAGAAATTTATTGCAAATCTTTATCCCATGAATCTGGTAGGATTTTATGTTGTTTTAGGAATGGATTGGTTAATAGCCAATAAAGCCAGTATTTTATGTGATCAAAAGTTAATTCAAGTAAATTCACCAAAAGGTAAAATGATCACAATAAAAGGAGATAAATCATTTAGATCCACAAAATTCATCTCTGTGATGAAAACTGCAAATTACATAAGGAAAGGATCATTAGTGTATTT
The DNA here is from genome assembly GCA_030545235.1 of Helianthus tuberosus. Classification (NCBI taxonomy): domain Eukaryota; kingdom Viridiplantae; phylum Streptophyta; class Magnoliopsida; order Asterales; family Asteraceae; genus Helianthus; species Helianthus tuberosus. The sequence goes on along the minus strand of JARYGA010014253.1, from coordinate 28,694 downwards.
GGATTTCTATAATCACTAACACTAAAGGAAATGATTTAAAAGATATTCTAGTAGTATCTCAGTTTTCAGATGTATTTCCAGAAGAATTGCCAGGGCAACCTCCAGATAGAGAAGTTGAATTCAGAATCCATTTAATACCAGGAACAGCACCGATTGCCAAAGCACCTTATCGTTTGGCACCTGCAGAAATGCAAGAATTGAAGAAACAATTAGACGAATTGTTGGAGAAAGGATTTATACAACCAAGTTCGTCGCCATGGGGAGCGCCGATACTATTTGTTAAAAAGAAAGTCGGATCAATGCATATGTACATTGACTACCGTGAATTGAACAAAGTCACGATTAAAAATCGGTACCCATTACCGAGAATCGATGATCTGTTCGATCAACTGCAAGGAGCTCGATTTTTCTCAAAAATTGATTTAAGGTCAGGATATCATCAATTAAAGGTACAGGAAGAGGATATTCCTAAAACCGCATTTAGAACAAGGTATGGCCATTATGAATTTACTGTCATGCCATTTGGTTTAACCAATGCCCCAGCTGCATTTATGGACATGATGAACCGAATATGTAAGCCATATTTGGATAAATTCATAATTGTTTTTATAGATGATATTCTCATATATTCTAAAAATAAGGAGGATCATGCAAAGCATTTGCACATACTTTTAAGTTTATTAAGAAAGGAAAAGCTTTACGCTAAATTTTCAAAGTGCGAGTTTTGGTTAGAACAGGTACAGTTTCTCGGACACGTAGTCAACCATGAAGGAATTCATGTAGATCCCACAAAGATCGAGGCAATTATCAAATGGAAAACCCCTGAATCACCAACCGAGGTTAGAAGTTTCTTAGGATTGGCCGGTTATTATAGAAGATTTAGTCAAGATTTTTCTAGAATAGCCATTCCTTTAACTAAGCTAACATGTAAATCCGTTAAGTTTGAATGGGGATTAAAACAAGAAGAAGCCTTTAGAATTCTTAAGCAAAGATTAACCCATACACCCATACTAGCGTTACCAGAAGGAACTGAAGATTGTGTAATCTATTGTGACGCTTCTAAATTAGGTTATGGATGTGTATTGATGCAACGACAAAAAGTTATAGCCTACGCATCTAGACAACTTAAGGATCATGAAGAGAATTATTCAATCCATGATTTAGAATTAGGAGCTATAATTTTTGCCCTTAAGATTTGGAGACATTACCTTTATGGTAGTAAGTTTACCATATTCACTGATCATAAGAGTTTAAGGTATATTTTCAAGCAAAAGGAGTTGAATATGAGACAAAGACGCTGGATGGAGATGCTTAGTGATTATGACTGTGATATCCAGTATCATGAAGGAAAAGCAAATGTAGTGGCAGATACTTTAAGCCGAAAGTATCATGAAAAGCCAAAAATGGTACGTTCTCTTAAATTAAATCTGCAAGTAGATTTAAATAATCAGATAAGAGAAGCACAAGAATCAGTAATCAAGGATGATACTGAAAAGTTAAAAGGTATGCTAAAAGAATTAGAACAAGGAACGGATGGAATTTGGAGATTCCATGAAAAGAGAATGTGGATACCTAAATTAGGAAACCTACGTTATCGTATTTTAGAAGAAGCCCATAAGTCTAAGTATACGATGCATCCAGGAAATGATAAAATGTATCATGATTTAAGAAAGAATTTCTGGTGGATAGGAATGAAAAAGGACATAGCAGCCTATGTTTCTAAATGTTTAACTTGTTCACAAGTCAAAGCTGAACACCAGAAACCCTTAGGTTTGTTACAGCAATTAGAAATGCCAGTGTGGAAGTGGGAATTGATAACAATGGATTTTGTTACTAAATTACCCAAAACAAAGAAAGGTAATGATACAATCTTGGTGATTGTAGATAGGCTAACCAAGTCATCTCATTTTCTACCAATGAAGGAAACTTTCAGTATGGAACAGCTAGCTAAGTTATATGTAAATGAAATTGTTTCTTTACATGGAATTCCTTTATCAATTGTTTCTGATAGGGATAGTCGATTTACCTCTCATTTTTGGTCAAGTTTCCAAAAGGCAATTGGAACCAAGTTAAATCTAAGCACAACTTATCATCCTCAAATGGACGGACAAAGCGAAAGGACAATTCAGACGATGGAAGACATGCTTAGAGCTTGTGTAATTGATTTCGGAGGTAATTGGGACGATCACTTACCTTTAATAGAATTTTCTTATAATAATAGTTATCACACAAGTATCAATGCTGCACCATTCGAAGCACTTTATGGACGGAAAGTGCCGAACCCCAGTCTGTTGTGCAGAAATTAGGGAAAAGCAACTGTCTGGACCTGAGATAGTGCAAGAAACAACCGATAAGATTATTCAAGTTAAGGAACGACGGAAAACAGCACGTTATCGACAGAAGAGTTATGCTGATAACTGATGCAAGCCATTAGAATTTCAAGTAGGAGATAAAGTATTATTGAAGGTCTCCCCTTAGAAAGGAGTAGTAAGATTCATCAAACGGGGAAAGCTAAGTCCCAGGTATATTGGACCTTTTGAGATTATTAGAAGAATAGGACCTGTAGCCTATCAGCTACAAATGCCAGAAGAAATGGCAGGAATACATGATGTGTTTCATGTATCTAATCTCAAAAAGTGTTTAGCTGATGAATCACTGATAGTACCTCTTAAGGATATAGAGGTAAATGAATAACTCAAGTTTGTAGAAAGGCATCTACAAATTGAAGACAAGAAAGTCAAGAACCTCAAACATAAGAGATTAGTTCTGGTCAAAGTGAAATGGGACTCCAAAAGAGGACCTGAGTACACATGGGAGCTTGAATCTGAAATGCAAAGGAAATACCCGCACTTATTCCAGTAGATCTCGAGGACGAGCTCTAAAACAAGGTGGGGAGAATGTAACAATCCTCAATAAACCGACTCCCTTACAATTGTTTCGATACTCTAGTATATTTTAAAAATGTCCCATTATATCTTTAAATACACCCCGTATGTGAAAACCGAGCCCGAAATACGTTATAGTAATTAAAAAATTAAAAATCTAAAAATTTTAAGTTGAGGAGGGCCACGTCGAACCCCACCCCAACCTTACGCGGGCGGTATGAAGATGTAGATCTGATTTCGTTTGATTTCTTTAGTTCAGGGGGCCGCATAAGACCCTTGATTAGTTTACGCAGGCCGCGTGAGATCAATATAGTGGCGCAACCTGTGATGACACGTGTCATCATCGTGTCAAGCCTAGTGGTGATCCGGACGAGCTACGCGTTGACCCTACTTTGACGCGGGCCGCGTAAGCCCAGCCCATATCTTACATGGGCCGCGTGAGACTCAGATTTCAGCATTATATAAGAAGGCTTCGGGATTTCACTTTCAATCGTTCATTTCTTTTCTTAGTCTCGACTTTCTGAAGTTATAAGCATAATATTCAAGTATAATACCCCCTAATTAGTGAGGTTCTGCTCCGTTGTAAGTATTATAACCCCGGTTTCATACTAGATACGCTGCCCAATTGATTTAGGGTTCCGTAACAACTGTCGTGGTTCTGCCCGACGTAGTTCTTGGAATGCCGTCTCGGGGAGGGTATCATTAATATTTTCAAAGGGTTATGATACTAACCAATGTACATTTGTTTAAATTATAGATTATATCCAAGAAACCCTTACGCGAATTCTAAGATAGCAATGTGAGTTTATCCTCTTTTTGATAACCTTTTTGTAATGTTTTACAAAACCTTAAATGTTTTACAATGTGATTAAGCGGTGATTGAGTCTTTGTAGTTCTTCAATTACTGTCGGTATGTTGGGGTTTTGTATACAAAATTTACTACACTGTGAGTAGTAAGTCGGGGATGACAATACGTTACCATTGGACGACGAGTTAGCCAATGTGTAATATGACCCACAAGCCAGGATTGATAGTACTGGATGAGTAATTGTGTAGAAATAAACAATGTGATTGCTCTCAATACTGTTTTAATTGATAAAATATTTCTTGATTAAACTGGGATTCACTCACCAGTATTTCCCACTGACAAATGTTTTTAAAATGCGTTTCAGGTAACACAATGTGACAGCCAATTAGTAAAAAGCCAGCTGGAGAGCACTGAAGGCTTGGGAAAAATGTGGCTATAAAAGTTACCTAAAAGACGATGTTTTAAATTCAATAAAATACGGTTTATCCCTATAAACGTATTGTAATAAGAAACTTGGGTTTTGCCCATGTGATTATTAATATTAAATATGGTGGTTTTACTCTGATAAACATTTCATAACTACGGTCCTGATGTAATTTCCGCTGCCAAATTAAACAAACCTGATACCACCGAAGCTCTGAGCTCGCGTCCGCCCGTTCCCGGGACAGATAAGGGATCGGGGTTTCAACAACGAGTCACAAAGGTTTGAATGTTATTAGCGAGACGACCAAAAGTAGTTTTCACAATTAAAACGAGAACGATTTGTACGAGAACAACTTTGAACGATTGAACAATTATGAACGATTTAAACAAATGAACAATGATCTATAACGAGAACGAGTTAAACGATGTCACACAACGATGTTTACGAAACTATATAAACCATACGAGTTTTACTACGAGAACGATTTACGATTTGGTTTACGAAAACAAATGTTTTGGGTCAAGATTCATGGCATCGAGGTTTATAAATTATAACCAAATCCGTTTTGATTTGGTTATTCATTTTACACTACAAACATTTTACAAAACAAGGTTTCTAATATCGATTAACGAAGTTGTACGAGATATTCCAACATGTAAACGAGCCATGAATCTAACACTCACACAAAAACTATGTACTCGCCAGCATTTCTTTGCTGACTTTGTTTTTTACATATGTTTCATGTGATGTTGCTTAATGTTGATTGCGAATAGGATGCATGCTCACTTAGGACCGGATGAGGCCTTAGTGATTTAATAACGATGATAGACCATGTTTGACTTGCTAGTTTAACTTTAAGAAAATGTTTAATATTTAATAAAACGAAACTCTTTGTATCCATGGTTTGAAACAATAATTTTGTTACAACACTCCCCGACGTTTCCGCCACGATTTGTTGTTTTACGTGGTCGGGGTGTGACATGAACCACTACCGTATTTTATGCTCCTTACTTAATTTTATTTATTTATTTTTATTTTCAACTTGATGTGTTAATCTTCATTAACAAACTTCCGAGAGAATTGGCATGATCATTCCTTAAATTTTTTATCATAGTCTGATGGGTTTGTTTATATCCTCAACACCATCGTTTTTTTTCTAAACTCACAATACAAATCATTTAGATCCATTCACTCCATTCCGTTCCGTCGCGCCCCGCACACTAACGGAAGTTGCCGCTGGTCCGAACTTCGATTAGCCATACAAACACCGGAAGCTCGCCGTCGGATTCCGCTGTGACAATCGCGGCCACTACTTCTGTTCAGTCACCTCCGCTGTTCGATCAACCCATACCAATCCATTTGTTTTTGCTCTGCTTCTATCGACTATAAATATATACATATTTGAGGTAATGATTCCGAACCCGGTTTATCACATTGTTCTATAAGACTACGCTCGTTTCCAGCGACTAGTTATAAATCCTAAACATCTTCGATGCTGAGTCATAAACTAGGTTGTATTCGTTATTTTGGTTACTTATAGGAATCTTGGATATGAAATCGTATGAAGAAATAAATGGGAGTACAATTTATATGTGTTTTGAACTGGGTATATTAAAGCTTGTTTGAGGTGAGTGTGTGTGCAAGTGGAGTTCTAGCTTTGAATCTGATGTATATATGTATTTGTATAACAACCCTCCTGAAAAGTTTTTCTGACACTCTAATATATTTTAAAATATTTCTATATGTCTCTAAATACACCCCGTATGTGAAAACCGAGCCCAAAATATGAAATGTTATTAAAAATAATTAAAGAACAAAAATTTTGGTGCGCTCGCGGGCCGCGGCAGTTAAGAGGCTAGATCGCACCCGGTGTTGACACGTGTCACCTGCGTGTTGAACCTAGTCATGACCCGGATCACCTACGGCCTAAACCCCCTATTACGCGGGCCGCGTAAGCCTTAAGCTTACCTTACGCGGGCCGCGAGAAACTTGGATTTCAGCCCTATATAAGAAGGCATCAGGATTTCGTTTTCCGTCGCTCAATTCATTTCTTTCTTAACGAATTTATGAGAAGTAGGCATAATATACGGGTATTATATCCCCCTAATTAGCGAGGTTCTGCTCCTTTGTAAGTATTATAACCCCAGTTACGTATTAGATACGCTGCCCGATTGATCCAGGGTTCCGTAACAACTGTCGTGGTTCTACCCGATGTAGTTGTTGGAATACCGTCTCGGGGATGGTATCATTAATACAATTAAAGGGTTATTATACTAACATATGTACATTTTTTTAAATTATAGATTAACACCAGGTAACCCTAGAAGAAGTCTAAAACAACAATGTGAGTTTATCCGTTTTTTTGTAAACCTTTTTGTGAACTGTTTTACAAAACCTTAAATGCTTTACAATGTGATTAAGAAGTGATTGAGTCTTTGTAGTTATTCAACGAGTTACAAAACCTTACTGCCGGTATGTTGGGGTTTTGTATACAAAATGTGGAACACGTTACAATTGAACAACGAGTTAGCCAATGTGTAATATGACCCACCAGTCAGGATTGACAATACTGAATGAGTAATTGTGTTGAAATAAACAATGTGATCGCTCTCAATACTGTGTTAATTGATAAAATGTTTCTTGATTAAACTAGGATTCACTCACCAGTATTTCCCACTGATAAATGTTTTTAAAACGCGTTTCAGGTAACACAATGTGACAGCCAAATTAGAAGAAAGCCAGCTTGAAAGCACTAACGGCTTGGAAAAATGTGGCTATAAAAGTTACCTAAAAGACGATGTTTTAAATTCAATAAAATAGGGTTTATCCCTATGTTGTAATAAGAAACTTGGGTTTTACCCATGTGGTTATTAATATAAAATATGGTGGTTTTACTCTGATAAACATTTCCTAACTACGATCCTTATGTAATTTCGGCTGCCAAATTAGTAAACAAAATGATACCACCACAAATGATGTTCGCGGCCACCCGTTCCCGGGACAGATAAGGGGGCGGGGGTTGCGACAAAATGTGGTATCAGAGCTTAGCCACTAATTCAGCCACAGGAGTGTTCTGCTGACATCAATATATTATCTAAATTGTTAGAAAATAAATTATGAAAATACGTGCATATCTGTATTTTATTGTTATGTGTTATTTAACTATTTGTTAGTTTACAGTATGAGTGATCAAGGACCCTCAGACGTGTATCGTCAGTTGTCCGATTCACCTAGGAGTGAAGGAACTTCTTCCTAGCCTACCCTCTCTGGGTATTCTGCTGATCAAGAAGCGGGGATGTTTGTCTTTAAGGCTCAGTCTGAAGAGCCATTCCCTCATAAAAAGAGAGGATGGTTCAGTAAGGGAGCATTCGAGCGTAGGAAAAGAATGCGAAAGTTGCAACAGCAAAGAGTCCTAGCAGCCGCTAAGCGAGAGTCAGTTGCCCATACACAGGATATGCTTAGCCAATTTTCATATCCTAGCAACAACTGCTGCCGACCCAAGTCTGGAACAACTAGTAGCCCACAACACTTACCTTTAATTCCCACTCAGCCGATGGAGGTAGAAATGCATGATTTCAACCCTGAGGAAATACCTAGTATACCAGTTCCTAATCCCTTAGATCCAAATTATGATCCATGGTTTGATGATCATAGGGATTATGTGCCACGCTATCACCTAAATGACGAAACCTTGCCGAACTTAGCAGCATATCCAGGTCTGGACCCTCTAGATCCCTACTATGACAACGACGAATACATTAGGGAGATTTTAGAGAATCCGTACCCTCAGGAGAATCCCATGCCCCAATACCCAGACCTAGTACCAGCACCTGCACTCCCAATGAGTGCAGAAAATGTGCATGAGCTCCGAACTTTCGGAGAAGAAATCTTAGAGAGTAGTGAGAGGATGAGGCAGGTAGGAGAGCGACTCGTCTGGAAGTACGACGAGCGCAATATGGATTACTGGATGAATCCAGACCAGTAATGTGATGGTGGAGTTGGTAATAATAATAATAATATAATAATATATAATATGTTTTTATGAATATATATATATATATATATGTGTGTGTGTGTGTGTAATAATAATAATAAATGTTGTAGTATAGACACTTTGTGGTTAGTGATGCATAATAGTGTTGTAATTTTGAATTCCTGTTTTAGTGTGTATTTGACGCATACTATATAAAAAGAGTAAAGTCTCAATGCTCGACGCTTTTGGTTAATATGTGTGTTGTGTGGTTGTTACTCAAATTGTTAATTATCTTGTGATATTAATATGTGCTAAATGTTTAAATTCAGATGGCCGACGAAGTGAAGCAGGAAAATCTGAATAACGATAACCAGAGTAACAATAACCCGGGTAACGAAAATCCAAACAACAATAATAGAAACCAAGTGGATAACAGTGCCATCCAACACATAGTGGCACAAGGAATAATAGATGCAATGCTAATAATAAAAGTAGACATGATAGCAAGCGACCCTCTGAACCTGCAAACAGCGTAAACAATGGACCCGTACTTCAAGTGCCCATTCCCAAAAGAAGAAGAACCGTGCCTTACGGTTGTTCTTACAAAGAATTCTGGTCTTGTAAACCAATGAAATTCTCGGGCAATGAAGGGCCGTTGCAGTTCTACACTGGATAGAAAAGACTGAGGCAGTCTTAAGAATAAGTAAATGTGCAGAAGAGGATAAGATAATGTTTGCTTCCAAATTGTTTAAGAATTCAGCACTAGAATGGTGGAACACCATCCTCCAGACTAGAGGAAGTAATAAAACTTACAATATGGAATGGGAGGAGTTTAAAAACATGGTAGAAAGAAACTTCTGCCCTCCCAATGAAAAAGAACAGATAGCAAACAAGTTCTTAAACCTTAGAATGACTGGTGTAGATAGTAAGGGGTATACTAAGTTATTCATCGAATATGCTAGAATAGTGCCAACCCTTACTTCACCTGAACCAGTGTTAATCTCCCGTTACATCTGGGGATTAATCGGGGAGATAAGGCATGTAGTCAAGGCAGCTAGACCTCAAACCATAGAAGAAGCTGTAGAACTAGCCAACACCTTGACAGATGAATTAGTCCGTACGCGAGAAGATGATCAAAGAAGAAACCTAACCTAGAAGCTTACACAAGAATTTCGTTCTGGAAATTGTAACCGTGGGAAAAATGTAGGCTCTACCTCTGCACCCTACTGTAAGAATTGCAAAAGGAAGCATTCAGGAAGATGCTCCATATACTGTAACTTCTGCAAAATATCGGGACACAAGGAAGAAGACTGCAGGAAGAAAGCTAACAACAGGATATGCTACAACTGCGGAGAATAAGGTCATATCAAGCCAAACTGTCTAAAGTTAGCTCTAGCTACGAATAACAAGAATACAAAAAATGCTAGAGCATTTGTTTTGACTGCAGAAGAAGCAAAGATGATCCCGGATGTGATCACTGGTACGTTTTTAGTTAATGATATTTTTGCTAAAGTATTATTTGACTCTGGTGCAAACCAAAGTTTTATTAATACTTCATTTTGAAAACTTCCCAATCAATCATTAACTAAACTTCCGCAAGAATGTCTAGTGGAGACAGCAAATGGGGAAACCATTAAAATTTCTAAAATCTTGCAGGGAGCAAGAATAGAAATTCTAAATCAGAAATTTATTGCAAACCTTTACCCCATGAATTTGGCAGGATTTGATGTCGTATTAGGAATGGATTGGTTAATAGCCAATAAAGCCAGTATTTTGTGTGATCAAAAGTCAATACAAGTAAATTCACCAAAGGGTGAAAAGATCACAATTAAAGGATATAAAACCTCTAGATCCACTAAATTCATCTCTGTGATGAAAACAACAAGTTACATAAGAAAAGGGTCATTAGTGTATTTGATTTCTATAATCACTAACACTAAAGGAAAAGAATTAAAGGATATTCCAGTAGTATCCTAGTTTTCAGATATATTTCCAGAACAATTACCAGGACAATCTCCAAATAGAGAAGTTGAATTCAGAATCCATTTAATACCAGGGACAACACCAATTGCCAAAGCACCTTATCGTTTGGCACCTGCAGAAATGCAAGAACTAAAGAAACAATTTGACGAATTGTTGGATAAAGGATTCATACAACCAAGTTCATCCCCATGGGGAACGCCAATCTTATTCGTCAAAAAGAAGGACGGATCAATGCGTATGTGCATTGACTACCGTGAATTAAACAAGGTCACAATTAAGAATCGGTATCCATTACCAAGAATTGATGATCTGTTTGATCAGTTACAAGGAGCACGATTTTTCTCAAAAATCGATTTAAGGTCAGGATATCATCAATTAAAAGCACAGGAAGAGGACATTCCTAAGACCGCCTTCAGAATAAGGTATGGCCATTATGAATTTACTGTCATGCCATTTGGTTTAACCAATGCCCCAGCTGCATTCATGGACATGATGAACCGAATATGTAAGCCATATTTGGATAAATTCATAATTGTCTTTATAGATGATATTCTCATTTACTCTAAGAGTAAAGAGGAACATGCAAAGCATTTGCACGCATTTTTAAGTTTATTAAGAAAAGAAAAGCTTTATGCTAAGTTTTCAAAGTGTGAGTTTTGGTAAGAACAGGTACAATTTCGTGGACACTTAGTCAATCATAAAGGAATTCATGTGGATCCAACCAAGATCGAGGCAATAACCAAGTGGGAAATCCCTGAGTACCAACCCGAGGTTAGAAGTTTCTTAGGACTAGCTGGATATTATAGAAGATTTATTCAAGATTTTTCTAGAATAGCCATCCCCTTAACTAAGCTAACTTGTAAATCTGTTAAGTTTAAATAGGAACCAAAAAAAGAAGAAGCCTTTAGAATCCTTAAGGAAAGATTAACCCATTCACCCATACTAGTGTTACAAGAAGGAACTGAAGATTTCGTAATCTATTGTGACGCTTCTAAATTAGGTTATGGATGTGTGTTAATGCAACGTCAAAAGGTTATAGCTTACGCCTCTAGACAACTTAAGAATCATGAAGAAAATTATTCCACTCATGATTTAGAATTAGGAGCAATAATTTTTGCTTTGAAAATTTGGAGACATTACCTTTATGGTAGTAAGTTTGCCATTTTCACAGACCATAAGAGTTTAAGATATGTCTTCGGAGAAAAGGAATTGAATATGAGACAAAGACGCTGGATGGAATTACTTAGTGATTATGATTGTGTTATCCAGTATCATGCAGGAAAGGCAAACGTAGTTGCTGATCCTTTAAGCCAAAAGTATCATGAAAAGCCAAAAAGAGTACGCTCACTTAAATTAAATCTGCAAGTAGATTTAAATGAACAGGTTAGAATGGCACAAGAATCAGTAATCAAGGATGTTACTGAAAAACTAAAAGGAATGATCAAAGAATTAGAACAAGGAACAGATAGAATTTGGAGATTCCATAAGAAAAGAATGTGGATACCTAAATTAGGAAACCTACGTCATCGTATATTAGAAGAAGCCCATAAGTGTAAATATACGATGCATCCAGGAAGCGATAAAATGTACCAGGATTTAAGAAAGAATTTCTAGTGGATAGGAATGAAAAAGGATATAGCAGCATACGTTGCAAAGTGTTTAACCTGTTCACAAGTCAAAGCTGAACATCAGAAACCTTCAGGTTTATTGTAACAATTAGAAACGCCTGTTTGGAAATGAGAATTGATAACAATGGATTTTGTTACTAAACTACCCAAAACAAGGAAAGCTAATGATACAATCTGGGTGATTGTAGACAAACTAACCAAGTCAGCTCATTTCCTATCAATGAAGGAAACTTTCAGTATGGAACAATTAGCTAAATTGTATGTAAATGAAATAGTTTCTTTACATGGAATTCCTCTATCAATTGTTTCTGACAGAGATAGTCATTTTACCTCTCATTTTTGGACAACTTTCCAAAAAACCATGGGAACCAAGTTGAATCTAAGCACAGCTTATCATCCTCAAACAGACGGACAAAGCGAAAGGACAATTCAGACAATAGAGGACATGCTTAGAGCTTGTGTAATTGATTTCGGAGGTAATTGGGACGATCACTTACCATTGATAGAATTTTCTTATAATAATAGTTATCACACAAGTATCAATGCTGCACCATTCGAAGCACTTTATGGACGAAAATGCCGAACTCCAGTCTGTTGGGCCAAAATTGGAGAAAAGAAACTATCTGGACCTAAGATAGTACAAGAAACAACAGACAAAATCATTCAAGTCAAGGAACGACTAAAAACAGCACGCGATCGACAAAAGAGTTATGCTGATAACAGACGAAAGCCGTTGGAATTTCAGGTAGGAGATAAAGTGTTATTGAAAGTCTCTCCCTGGAAAAGAGTGGTAAGATTCATCAAGAGGGGAAAGCTAAGCCCCAGGTATGTAAGACCTTTTAAGATTATTAGATGAATAGGACCTGTAGTCTATCAACTACAACTGCCAGGGGAAATGGCAGGGATACATGATGTATTTCATGTATCTAATCTAAAGAAATGCTTAGCTGATGAATCACTAATAGTACCTCTTAAGGATATAGAGGTAAATGAACAGTTAAAATTTGTAGAAAGCCTCTACAAATTGAAGACATGAAAGTTAAGAATCTCAAACACAAGATATTAGTTCTGGTCAAAGTGAAGTGGGACTCTAAAAGAGGACCAAAATACACATGGGAGCTTGAATTAGAAATGCATAGGAAATACTCACACTTGTTCCAGTAGACCTCGAGGACGAGTTCTAAAATAAGGTGGGGAGGATATAACAACCCTCCTGAAAAATTTTTCCAACACTCTAATCTATTTTAAAATATTCCTATATGTCTCTAAATACACCCCGTATGTGAAAACCGAGCCCAAAATATGAAATGTCATTAAAAATAATTAGAAAACAAAAATTTTGGTGCGCTCGCGAGCCGCGTAGCCCTAGGCTACACCTTACGCGGGCCGCGACAGCTAAGAGGCCAGATCGCACCCGATGTTGACACGTGTCACCTGCGTGTTGAACGTAGTCATGACCCGGATCACCTACGGCCTAACCCCCCTATTACGCGGGCCGCGTAAGCCTTAAGCTTACGTTACGCGGGCCGCGAGAAACTTGGATTTCAGCCCTATATAAGAAGGCATCGGGATTCCATTTTCCGACGCTCAATTCATTTCTTTCTTAACGAATTTATGAGAATTAGGCATAATATACGGGTATTATATCCCCCTAATTAGCGAGGTTCTGCTCCTTTGTAAGTATTATAACCCCAGTTACGTATTAGATACGCTGCCCGATTGATCCAGGGTTCCGTAACAATTGTCGTGGTTCTGCGCGACGTAGTTGTTGGAATACCGTCTCGGGAAGGGTATCGTTAATACAATTAAAAGTTTATTATACTAGCATATGTACAATTGTGTAAATTATAGATTAACACCAGGAAACCCTAGAAGAAGTCTAAAACAACAATGTGAGTTTATCCGGTTTTTTTTTAAACCTTTTTGTGAACTGTTTTACAAAACCTTAAATGCTTTACAATGTGAATACGCAGTGATTGAGTCTTTGTAGTTCTTCAATTACTGCCGGTATGTTGGGGTTTTGTATACAAAATGTGGAACACGTTACAATTGGACAACGAGTTAGCCAATGTGTAATATGACCCACCAGTCAGGATTGATAGTACTGAATGAGTAATTGTGTAGAAATAAACAATGTGATCACTCTCAATATTGTGTTAATTGATAAAATGTGTCTTGATTAAACTGGGATTCACTCACCAGTATTTCCCACTGACAAATGTTTTTAAAACGCGTTTCAGGTAACACAATGTGACAACCAAATTAGAAGAAAGCCAGCTTGAGAGCACTGACGACTTGGAAAAATGTGGCCATAAAAGTTACCTAAAAGACGATGTTTTAAATTCAATAAAATAGGGTTTATCCCTATGTTGTAATAAGAAACTTGGGTTTTACCCATGTGGTTATTAATATAAAATATGGTGGTTTTACTCTGATAAACATTTCCTAACTACGATCCTGATGTAATTTCTGCTGCCAAATTAATAAACAAAATGATACCACCACAAATTATGTTCGCGGCCGCCCGTTCTCGGGACAGATAAGGGGGCGGGGTTGCGACAATTTATGTGTGTGAGAGTTTTGTCTTCTATGTGCATGGTGTGTGTTGTGTGTGGAGATGATGCATCAACATCATGTGTCTGTCATATGTCTATGTTATGTGTTGGAAATTTATGCTTGAGTAATTAAATTGAACATTATTAATATTATATTATATTTTGTTCAAAAAACCTACTTTTATTATTAAGTTTATACAAAACCTGTTGTTATTATTATTATTAACCTTAAATTAAGTTATATTGTTATTTAGTTGGGTTAAAAAAATGAATGCGTATCCGTTGTTTTGAAACAAATTGTTTTACATGTATAAAGTTGAAGAGTCTAATTAACTTGTATGTGTTTTGGCTAAACTTAAATAGGTATAATTGGTTTTCCTTAATTATTCTAGATAAAAGACTTATACTTAAAGAAACAGAAAAAAGAAACAGAAATCCGTGTCGTCGGGAACTTTGTAGCGAACATATCATTTAACATGAATGAATTTTCATAAACTGACTTTAATGTAATGGGACTATAGATGGTTGGTTATTTGCGGACGATTAGTTTATTTGCTTTGCTTCGCCGTGCGGAATCAAGGTACGGATTCTGTTTTCTTTTACATTATAGTATACTTTTATTTTTCGTCGCTCGTTGGTACAGATTTCTTTTCTTGACATCATAGTATTTTTATTCAAGTCCGTTACTTTGTAGTACAGATGTTTTCGTCGGTAGTTCCTTTTTCGTATTGTTATATGACTAGTATATGTTGTAGCATGCAATAGACCTTATACCTTATGCTTGTTATTGCATGTTCCCTCTAAACTTATGTCAAAATACTTTTATTTCTGATACGCTTTGTACTTTGTCACCCGAGCAATTATATGTTTAGACATGTCGTCGGGGCGTCAATGACATGGCACTCATCGTGATGGTGCGTAACTAAAGTTCACGGCGTCTCTAGTTTGTGCTTGTGTAGCACCTGGCCGCTAGAGGCGAATAGATCGATCTTAGCTCTGACTCCTGACTCCTGTTGAGATGAATTAATGTGTGTACGCCAACACGCACCATCTCGGCGCATGGACTATAGCCATGTATGCCTCAGTTTAGGCTCGTGGGTGCTTCTATATTACGTGACTTGTTTTACTGTTATATGTTGTCACGTATGTCTTGTCTCTGTTATGATATGTTGATATGATTGCATGCATCTGTTTATGTTCAGTATCTGTTATCTGTTTAGTATAAGTTTTGGGATTCAGGTTATATAAGTATCTGTTTCAGTGCCAAAATCTAGACTTGTTTAACGTCAGTACCGTTCATGTTTCTGTCCTCTTGTTTGTTTTCTTTTACTGTTGATTTCTCCATTACTGAGCAACTTTTTGGCTCAGCCGTAGTTTCTTTCCTGTGTTTGTCTTATTTGTTTGATAGGTAATTTGGGAAATGTGGGGAATAAGTGAAGAGTGTCATGAAGATAAAGATTTATTTTTAATTCGGTAATGTAATGAAAATGTGATTAGGATCTTTTGTTTTCAACGTTATGGATTGGTTTTAGTTTTGATATCTTTATGAGTGACACGTCAACCTGTTCAGGTTGGGGTGTTACAAATATGGTATCAGAGCCAAGGCTCTTTTGTATAGAAAACTTAAACCTTAAAAACTAAACCTGTGAGGTTATGGGTAGACGTTGGGTTAGGATTTCAACTTCTGATCAATTTTCATACTCGTCAGTTTGCTGTCTTGGGTCTATCTGCTCGAGGCGTTTCTTTTGTCAATCGCTACCAGACTTTTGTTTATGATCATGTTCGAAATCTAATTCTGGTTATATATGTTTCGACTTATTGTCTGTATCAGTTTTGTCTCAGTATCCGTCTTAATATTTGTTTTAGTTTTGACTTAGATTCACGAGTCGTGTTATACATTAGTTTGTATCCGTCAATATCTGTTTTCAGCATTTGTTCTTGTGTGCGCTTTAGTATTTGTTTTTAGAACTATTTTGTTTCAAGTATCGGTTTATATGTTTTTCAAAACTCAAGTTATCTAAATTATTTATTTATTAAATATTTAAATATAATTTCAAAAGTTAGAAATATAGTTGTTTTGGTTAAATAGTGATTTGCTACGAAATTCGAGTTATCATTCGATTTTGATTTACATCTAAACGTTTATTTATAATATAGTTAAACTATATTATCTTATAAGTAATAAGCTATTTGAGAGAGCGAAAAAAATTGTTTAATATAATGGTTAAGTTTATTTAAAGATGATACTTTTGGGATTTTTATATAATAATGACAACTAACTTCATTTTAAATTCGAACGATTACGAAACGACGTGTAAGAGAAAAATGTTCATAAATTGATAAGTGTTCAGATTTATCATTATTGACGGTGTATCAGTCTCTGTGCCAGTTTATGTATTGGGTTTAGTATCAGTCTAGCCTCTGTCTGATATCTGTTTTGTATCATTTCCGTATTAGTTTCAGATCAGTTTACAATATTTCCATGAGTTCTCAAGTACTTTGTTTTGATGTCTAGGTTATCTAAGTTAGTTTTTCTTAAGTATAAAGTTTCCAATTGTAGAAAATTTGTTATTTCATCGGATAATAATTTGATGAATTATTAGTTTTCGATTAAGTCGAAATGTCTATTTTTAAAGTGAACAGTTTTGTTGTTTATCTTGTTCTAAGAAAAATACAGTTGTAGAGTTATTAAATGTATCTCGGCTGTATCCTATCGTTATTCATCGTCATTGTGGTTCCATTATCGAAATCATGAAATGAATCGGAACATGGTTGATTACACGCCCAGATGACTATCTCATCGAACAAACTCAAGTACGCGCCCCGTGGACCTTGCTATCATAAGTGCTTCAAGAGGCGTTTCACATCAGTAATATGTATCCTTGAGGAGTTGTCGCAACTACTTTAGACATCACTACATTTTTTTTAGAATTATTGCTAAGTACGATTTGTTTATCGCCACACTACCTTTCTTTACAATTTTAATAGGTCATTGAGATGCATGATAAGAGGACAGTTAGGACAATTATGTAAGGTAATTGACAATTATGGTCGCGAACATAATCGTGAATTACAGGTACATATGTGTGCTTTTATGTACCCGAATTTGTTGCGTCTTAGCATTCTAAATCTCACTTTACTTGTTTTGTGATTTTTGAATTTGAATTTATTTAGTATGCGTCTATTGCCGTCTCAGAAACTCCGTACCTTAGTATGTATGATGTCTAATGGTTTGCTATATGTAAGGTCTAATCCGTGTCCGTTATGTGTGAAACGTTTGTATTCGTAGTTAGCAATTTCGAGGACGAAATTTTTTAAGAAGGGTAGAATTGTAATATTCGAAAATTCAAAAATATAATGTAGTATATAAATAAATAAAGCTTAGTTGTTGGTTTTATCTAAATTAAATGGTTTGATGAATTATATATATTCTTTTAAATTGAATGGGAAATACACTTTTAATTATTGTACCCATGTAAAATTGTAAATGCAAAAGGGAGATCCTTCTCGTTCCTGGAATGAGTAAAAGAAATGCTAGGCATAATAAATGATAATAATAATAACTCATATTGAACCAGTACCGTATTTTATGCTCCTTACTTAATTTTATTTATTTATTTTTATTTTCAATTTGATTTGTTAATCTTCATTAACAAACTTTCGAGAGAATTGGCATGATCATTCCTTAAATTTTTTATCATAGTCTGATGGGTTTGTTTATATCCTCAACACCATCGTTTTTTTTTTCTAAACTCACAATACAAATCATTTAGATTCATTCACTCCGTTCCATTCCGTCGCGCGCCGCACACCATCGGAAGTTGCCGCTGGTTCGAACTTCGATCAGCCATACAACCACCGGAAGCTCGCCGTCGCAATCCGCTGTGACAATCGCGGCCACTACTTCTGTTCAGTCACCGCCACTGTTCGATCAACCCGCACCAATCCATTTGTTTTTGCTCTGCTTTTATCGACTATAAATATATACATATTCGAGGTAATGATTCCGAACCCGGTTTATCACATTGTTCTATAAGACTACGCTCGTTTCCGCGACTAGTTATAACTCCTAAACATCTTCGATGCTGAGTCATAAACTAGGTTGTATTCGTTATTTTGGTTACTTATAGGAATTTTGGATATGAAATCGTATGAAGAAATAAATGGGAGATACAATATATATGTGTTTTGAATTGGGTATATGAAAGCTTGTGTGAGGTGAGTGTGTGTGCATGTGGAGTTCTAGCTTTGAATCTGATGTATATATGTATTTGTGTGTGTGAGAGTTTTGTCTTCTGTGTGCAACTGTGCATGGTGTGTGTTGTGTGTGGAGATGATGCATGAGCATCATGTGTCTGTCATATGTCTATGTTGTGTGTTGGAAATTTATGCTTGAGTAATTAAATTGAACATTATTAATATTATATTATATTTTATTCACAAAACCTACTTTTATTATTAAGTTTATACAAAACCTATTGTTATTATTATTATTATTAACCTTAAATTAAGTTTATATTGTTATTTAGTTGGGTTAAAAAAATGAATGCCTATGCGTTGTTTTGAAACAAACTGTTTTACATGTATAAAGTTGAAGAGTCTAATTAACTTGTATGTGTTTTGGCTAAACTTAAATAGGTATAATTGGTTTTCCTTAATTATTCTAGATAAAAGACTTATACTTAAAGAAACAGAAAAAAGAAACAGAAATCTGTGTCGCCAGGAACTTTGTAGCGAACATATCATTTAACATGAATGAATTTTCATAAACTGACTTGAATGTAATGGGACTATAGATGGTTGGTTATTTACGGACGATTAGTTTATTTGCTTTGCTTCGCCGTGCGGAATCAAGGTGCGGATTCTGTTTTCTTTTACATTATAGTATACTTTTATTTTTCGTCGCTCGTTGGTACAGATTTCTTTTCTTGACATCATAGTGTTTTTATTCAAGTCCGTTACTTTGTAGTACAGATGTTTTCGTTGGTAGTTTCTGTTTCGTATTGTTATATGACTAGTATATATTGTAGCATGCAATAGACCTTATACCTTGTTCTCGTTATTGCATGTTCCCTCTAAACTTATGTCAAAATACTTTTATTTCTGATACGCTTTGTACTCTGTCACCCGAGCAATTATATGTTTAGACTTTTCGTTGGGGCATCAACGACATGGCACTCATCGTGATGGTGCGTAACTAAAGTTCACGGCGTCTCTAGTTTGTGCTTGTGTAGCACCTGGCCCCTAGAGGTGAATAGATCGATCTTAGCTCTGACTCCTGACTCCTGTTGAGATGGAATAATGTGTGTACACCTACACGTACCATCTCGGTGCATGGACTATTGCCATGTATGCCTCAGTTTAGGCTCGTGGGTGCTTCTATATTACGTGACTTGTTTTATTGTTATATGTTGTCACGTATGTCTTGTCTCTGTTATGATATGTTGATATGATTATATGCATCTGTTTATGTTCAGTATCTGTTATCTGTTCAGTATAAGTTTTGGGATTCAAGTTATATAAGTATCTGTTTCAGTGCCAAAATCTAGACTTGTTTAACGTCAGTGCCATTCATGTTTCTGTCCGCATGTCTGTTTTCTTTTACTGTTGATTTCTCAGTTACTGAGCAACTCTTTGGCTCAGTCGTAGTTTCTTTCTTGTATTTGTCTTATTTGTTTGACAGGTAATTTGGGAAACGTGGGGAATAAGTGAAGAGTGTCGTGAAGATAAAGATTTATTTTTAATTCGGTAATGTAATGAAAATGTAATTAGGATCTTTTCTTTTCAACGTTATGGATTGGTTTTAGTTTTGATATATGTATGAGTGACACGTCAGCCTGTTCAGGTTGGGGTGTTACATTCTAAATGTTTAACTTGTTCCCAAGTTAAAGCTGAACATTAGAAACCCTCAGGTTTATTGCAACAGTTAGAAATGCCAGTTTAGAAATGAGAATTGATAACAATGGATTTTGTTACTAAATTACCCAAAAACAAGAAAAGGTAATGATACAATCTGGGTGATTATAGACAGGCTAACGAAGTCAGCTCATTTCCTACCAATGAAGGAAACTTTCAGTATGGAACAATTAGCTAAGCTGTATGTAAATGAAATAGTTTCATTGCATGGAATTCCTTTATCAATTGTTTCTGATAGAGATAGCCGTTTTACCTCTCATTTTTTGGACAAGTTTCCAAAAAGCAATGGGAACCAAGTTGAATCTAAGCACAACCTATCATCCTCAAACGGACGGACAAAGCGAAAGGACAATTCAGAGAATGGAGGACATGCTTAGAGCTTGTGTAATTAATTTTGGAGGTAATTGGGATGATTACTTACCATTAATAGAATTTTCTTACAATAACAGTTATCACACAAGTATCAATGCTGCATAATTCGCAGCACTCTATGGACGAAAGTGCCGAATACCAGTTTGTTGGGCAGAAATTGGAGAAAAACAACTATCCGGACCTGAGATAGTACAAGAAACAACCGACAAGATTATCCAAGTCAAGGAACGATTTAAAGCAGCACGTGACCGACAAAAGAGTTATGCTGATAACAGACGAAAGCCATTGGAATTTCAGGTAGGAGATAAGGTGTTATTAAAAGTCTCTCCTTGCAAAGGAGTGGTAAGATTTATCAAAAGGGGAATGCGCCTTGTATAAAGTGTTCATAGTTAGGGAACAAGATCAAATTTTATAATGAAATAAAATCTTAGTGTGGGGGCCATGTATGGGCCATCCACTAGGTGGGGGGAGGGGGGTCTAGCTTAGGTTTAAACTTGTTTAGTTATAATCTAGTTCAATTTCAAGTATCGGTTACGTGTTTCAGTTATTAGATATTTTTAGGAGGTGTTATGATGTTCGGGGATCGTAACTAGCTTGGAAATGTTAAAACAGTGCTTCTAGTGTAATTTTGATGTTTCGGGTAGTGTCCAGTTGTTTGGTTAGATACTGATTCGTTAAAATGCTAAACCTTGCAGTTTAGTGTTCTTTATGTACCCTTTTGTGACACTTTTAATTCCCGACACTTAGGAAAGCATTCAGGACCATTTTACCATATTTCTGCATAATATAAGTATGTTAAAATGCTGATTTATGCTGAATTTTGCTGAATTCGGCACTTTGGGTGAGTTTTAGGCACTTTTCGGCACTTAAACTATCACTAGAAAGACAGTTTTGTGGTCCTTAGTTCCCTACACTCCATACTAGTGTAGTACTTAGTTTCTGGCTCATACTGGGTCTCAAAACACTGTCTGTCTACGTGCTGAGTTCTGTCAGCATTTGCTGATTTATCCGTTTACTGTGCTAATTGTGCTTTGTGCATCATTTATGTCAATATGTTTGCATGCAGTAATGATATGACATTATGCAACATGTGATGCACATGTAAATATAATGCAGTAATCAGAAAGCAAGTAATTGTAATTCAGCACAGTCATTAAGCACTAATCAAGATTAATTAATTGTACGGATACCTGGATATTTGACAGTTGTCACATTCTCCCCCAGTTAAGAAAATTTCGTCCCGAAATTTTAAGCTTTACTACTAGCTGCAGGGGTGTTAGGGAATAAATGCGGGTACTTTACTTTCATGTGGTCCTCACGCTCCCAAGTGAACTCTGGGCCGTGACGTGCGTTCCATCGAACCTTAACAAGTTTAACACTACTCCTCCGAGTTTTGTTAACCTTCCAATCCGTAACCTCAAAGGGTTCTTCGGTGAAGTGGAGTGTGCCGTCAATGTGAACTTCGTCAGCAGGAATAACCACCGTTTCCTGTGTTGGACTCTTTTTCAGATTAGATACATGGAATATATCATGAACACCATTAAGTTCTGCTGGTATCTCCAACTTGTACGCTACAGTACCAATCCTTTCAAGGATTCTGAACGGTCCAATATATTGTCGATCACGAGCCGCCTTGATGCGCTCTCGGATCTGTATGATCTTATCTGTCGTTTCTTGAACCAACTCGGGACCAACTAGCTGTCTATCGCCCACATCTGCCCAGCATAACGGCGATCGACACTTGCGTCCGTAAAGAGCTTCAAACGGTGCAGCTTGAATGCTTGTATGGTAGCTGATATTATAGGAGAACTCGACCAAAGGTAGGTGAGTGTCCCAACTGCCACCCAAGTCCATTACACAGGCTCGTAACATGTCTTCAAGCGTCTGAATCGTTATCTCACTTTTACCGTCTATCTGCGGGTGAAATGCCGTGCTCAAATTTAACTGTGAACCAAACACTTCCTGGAAAGATTGCCAAATCCTTGACACAAATCTTCCATCTCTGTCAGAAATAATCGAGATAGGCACTCCATGACGTGCAACTATCTCCCTTAGGTACAGCTCAGCTAGCTTACAAGTGTTATCCTTTTCTCTGATTGGCAAAAAAGTGTGCAGATTTCGTCAAACGGTCTACGATTACCCAAATCATATCATGACCTCTGGGTGTCTTTGGCAACATGGTTATAAAATCCATCGAGATCTGTTCCCATTTCCACATGGGTATCTCCGGTTGCTGTAAAAGACCTGAAGGCTTCTGATACTCAGCCTTCACTTTGGCACAAGTTAAACATTTTCCAACATAAGTTGCAACATCACCTTTCAGTCTTGGCCACCGGTAGAAATCCTTCAAATCTTGGTACATCTTGTCCGATCTGGGATGGATCGAGTACCTCGATTTATGAGCTTCATCAAAGATAGCATTTCGAAGACCACCAAAGAGGGGAACCCAAATTCGTTTCATGAAACAAAATGTTCCTTCCTCATTGGGTATCTGCCTCTTCTCCATCCCACGGAGATATGCATCCTTTAGATTCTCTTTCTTAAGAGCTTCTCTTTGTGCAGTACGAATACGCAATGAAAGGTCTGTCTGTATAATCATCTCCAAAGCCCTAACCCTTATGGGCTTAATCCTCTCTTTTCGACTCATGGCGTCTGCCACCACATTCGCCTTCCCTGGGTGATATTTGATTTCACAATCATAATCGTTTAACAGCTCCACCCATCGGCGCTGTCTCATATTAAGCTCTTTCTAATCGAATATATGTTGTAGGCTCTTATGATCTGTAAAATCGTGCATCGGGTGCCATACAAATAATGTCACCAAATCTTTAAAGAAAACACCACTGCGCCTAATTCCAAATCATGCGTGGTGTAGTTCTTCTCATGAACCTTGAACTGGCGTGAAGCATAAGCGATAACCTTCTGTCGCTACATCAGTACACAGCCTAATCCCTGATGCGAGGCATCACAATATACCACGAAGTCGTCGGTGCCTTCGGGTAGGGATAAAATAGGTGCATCGCAAAGCTTGTTCTTTAGCAACTGAAAAAAGTTTCCTCTTGTGTATATCCCCATTCATACTTCTTATCCTTCTGAGTAATGGAAGTCAGCGGTTGAGCGATTTTGGAAAAATCCTCAATGAATCTGCGATAATATCCTGCCAAACCCAAAAATTGTCGGATTTCGGTTGGCGTCTTTGGGGTTTCCCAATTCTTAATTACCTCGATCTTGGTGGGATCTACATGGATTCCGTCTTCGTTCACTACATGACCAAGGAATAGTACCTCACTCAACCAGAACTCGCACTTCGAGAACTTAGCATATAATTTCTCCTTCTTGAGCAACTCTAAAATGGCTCTAAGGTGTTGTTCATGCTCTTCCTTCGTACTTGAATAGATCAAATTATCATCGATAAATACAATCATGAATTTATCGAGATATGGCTTGCAAACTCGGTTCATCAAATCCATAAACACCGCTGGCGTGTTTGTCAAACCAAACGGCATCATTAGAAACTCGTAATGTCCATATCGAGTTCTAAAGGCAGTCTTCGGAATACTCTCTTCTTGAATTCTCAACTGGTGATATCCTGATCGAAGATCGATCTTGGAGTAGTAACTCGAACCTTGTAGTTGATCGAAGAGATCATCAATCCTCGGTAAAGGATACCGATTCTTGATGGTTAACTTGTTTAGCTCGCGGTAGTCAATGCACATACGAAAACTACCGTCCTCTTCTTGACGAACAAAACTGGAGCTTCCCAAGGCGAGAAGCTTGGTCTTATAAATCCCTTGTCTAACAACTCCTGAAGCTGCGTCGACAGCTCTTGCATTTCTGTGGGTGCAAGTCGACAAGGTGCCTTGGCTACAGGCGTGGCGCCTGGAACCAAGTCAATATGGAATTTGACTTGTCGCTGCGTCGGTAATCCTGGCAAGTCTTCGGGGAAGACCTCAGGATATTCCCTTACCATCGGGGTATCTTCCAGCTTCGGCTCTTCGGCTTCCATATCAACAATGTGAGCTAGGAAGGCAACACATCCTTTCTGCAAAAACTTTCGGGCCTTCAAACAACTGATAATCCTTAGTGGTGTATCATGCTTTTCTACGTGCACTACAATCGTTTCTCCATTCGCCAATGGTATGCAGATTATCTTCTCATGACATACAATCTCCGCTTGGTTACTCGATAACCAATCCATTCCAACTACCACATCAAAGCTTCCCAACTTGACTGGCAGAAGATTAAGCGTAAACTCACGCTCTCCAAGTTCTATCACATAAACTCTAATGACTTCGTTTGCTTCTACTAGCTTTCCATTAGCTAGTTCTATTGAATACGGAATATCTAACTTACTGGCAACTAACCCAAGTATGTTCTTAAATTCTAGGGATACGAAGCTATAATCGGCACCAGTATCAAATAGCACAGATGCAAAATGTTGGTTGATAGGGAACGTACCAGTGACTATGTTCGGATCCTGGCGAGCTTCCCTAGCTCCAATGTTGAAGACTCTTCATTGAGCTTGGTTGTTCTTTGGGCAATCTCTCTTGAAATGCCCGACATCACCATAATTAAAGCATCCTTGTTTGTTTCCCACACCACTCTGATTGTTGTTTTGGTTGCGGTTTCCATTACCAGCTTGGTTTCCAGAACAACCACGATTTCCATTTCCTCCCTGGTTGTTTCTATCACCATTTCTTTTTCCACCACGGTTTCCATTGCCATTTCCTCTCTGGCCATCATTCCCACGACCAGTACCAACCCAACACGTCTCCTTCGAATGACCATTCTTTCCACAAGTTTCGCACTTCCTAACTCTACACTGGCCGGCATGATGATACTGACATGCATTACATTTGGGCAAGGTGCCCATGTATCCTTTTCCTTTGATCTCAGCACCAGTAGCAGCAACTTGTGCTTCAATTGGTGGGTTAGCGTCCTTACGCTTGTTGGCCTTGCTGCTCGCACGAGTACCCTTCTTGAAGTTGGAGAACTTCCTCTTGTTCTCTCCAGATGACTCGACATGAGTCTCCTTCTTCTTTCCATCCGAGATTGAGAACTTGTTCAGCCTAATTTCTTGTTCAGTTAATGCCACGCTCAAATCAATAGCCTCGGTGATCATTGGAGGCTTGGAGGTAGTCACCATGCTCATGATTTGGGGTGCCAATCCCCAAATAAAACGTTCAATTTGCTTGAACTCCGGTTCAACCATGTAAGGAACTACGCGAGACAGGTCATGGAATCTCTGTACATACTCAGCAATCTTTGGACCATCCATCTTTAGATTCCAGAACTCAGTTTCCAACTTCTGAATCTCAACCCTTGAACAGTACTTCTTGCACATAAGTTCTTTCATCTCGTCCCAAGTCATAGCATATGCAGCTTCCTCTCCCAGAGTCTGAACCTGAAGGTTCCACCATGATAGAGCTCCGTCTAGGAAAAGTCCAGAAATGTAAGTGACTTGGTGCTCCGACGCACACTTGCTCATTCGCAGCACAGAATCTGTTTTCTCAGCCCATCTAACGAAAGCTACAACACCTCCAGTGCCATCAAAGTTTAGAGGCTTGCAGTCAAGGAACTGCTTGTAAGTACAGCCTGTACAAGCAACATCATTCACAGAAAGCATTAGCAAACACACACGAAATGTCCAAACGTATCGTAATGTGTAAAACATTACCATGAGGTGGGTTATCTCCTGAGGTACCTCCGCTGTGTTCAGAGCGCAAGGCCTCATGTTGTGCGATTGCTTGTGAAATCCATTCTTGCAGTTCAGCCTCTGTTGTGGGCAACAGATTGCTTCTTTGAGGAGGCATCTTCTATAAAGAAGATTGCATAGGTCAGGTCTTATGTATATAGTAAGTAGTATGTGTATAATAATGTTTGTCATAACAAGCAAACATGAAATCATAGCATAAGCAAGTAAATTAACAATGTATTTAATGAGAACATTACGATTGAGCTTTCATTAATCATCGACCACAATACAGTTACATGTTTTACAAGGTATCACATCAAAAGGGACTACAGGGTCAAACCACCCTTGTCTAAAATGTCTATCAATCTATCATAAGTCATACAAAAGGTGGTCTCCAAAAGGCTTCACAAGCTAGGCTCAATAGCGGTGCTCTTATCAAAAGCAAGCTACCTACATAAAACCAAAAATCGGCTATGCTGATGGTGGTGAAGGAGGAGGTGGAGGAACAAAAAAGCAAGCTATGCACATGCGCTAGCTCATCCTCAAGATCATAAACATGACATAACAGATAGCTGATCTGCTGCTCCATGGTGAGAAATCGAACATCAAAATCTCGATAGGTCAAAAGAGGAGCAGGTGGAGTCGCAAAAGGCGACGGACATGAACAAGGTGGAGGATGTGGAATCCTCTCAAGCTCCAAAACTCTCTGACTCATGATCTCATACTGAAGTTGTAATGACATGAGTAGCTCATCCCGTGTGTAACCAGTAAAGTGTGAGGGATGGTAGGGATCAGAAATCGGCATGGTATAGGGTGGGAACCATATGAGTGGCTCGCCTGGTGGTGAAGAAGTAAAATGAGCAGTAGGTGTATACTGAGGCATGTGAGGAAATGCTGCTGATACATATGGGTCATGTCTAGGCTGCTTACTAGAAGGGCCTTCCCCTGGACGGGGTGCAGGTATGTCCTGCAAGAAAGTGACAGGTAGGTCGGTACGGTGAACATCAGACTCAATCGGGTGAAAAGGAGCATCATCAACAGGTGCAGGTGCTAGTGGGGGAGTGACTGGCTCAATAATAGGAGGTCAGCGGGTGCAGGAACTTGATCTGGTATTAGTGGTGCAATGTCAGGTATGCCAAATGGAATAGGATCAAGATCAGGCAAAGGCTCAGGAGCTGGTGCCTGCTCAGGATCAGCGGGTGCATCAATAGGCTGATCATCAGGGACAAAGTCTAGCTCAAATCCAGGCTTAATGTCATATGGAGGAACCGGCGCAGCTGACATAGCTGTATCATCATCAGTATCAGTGGCATAATGTCGCAGTCCAACTGCATGCAAGGCGGATGATGAAACAGACTCAAAGGAATCTGGAACAAAGTGATCAGAGGAAACCTCAATAACAGGAATCTCAATGAGTGGAACAAAAATGGCATCCTTAGCTAAAACTCCATCACCCTGGGCATCATCAGGGGGACCATCAACAAAAAGGTCAACATCATCATCAAACAAGTCATCAAAAGGCAAATCCTCGAAAGGAAAGGCCGCAAGAGGTAAAGGGGCGATGATCGGTGGCACATCATGCTCACCATTGGGATGTCCAAGGATGAGATGGCCTTGGACAGGAATATGAATAAGAAAGGGATCCTCGTCGGGGATACCATCAGCATGCGGTAAATCATCGCCAAAGTCGGGCAGCGCAAAAGGCTGGAAATCGTCGTCGTCATCTGACATCATCTCCGGGTCACTCTCAGTGTCGGAGGTAAAAATCTCTGGCTCTGGGACGATCTCATCGTCCGAAACGAAAGCCATGGGGTCGACAGTATCTGACAGTCCACTCTTAGATGAAGACATAGTGTCTGTAACAAAACAATCACAACGTATGCACATATATCAACAACCATCATTAAGCATGTAAGTAATGACAACGTAATCACGTATCCGTCCTAGTCTTCCCAGACTACCCACTTAGTCTCCCAGACTAAACCTCCCAGTCTCCCAGACTGAACTACCTAGTCTCTCAGACTAAACCTCCCAGTCTCCCAAACTGAACTACCTAGTCTCTCAGACTAAACCTCCTAGTCTCCCAGACTGTACTACCCAGCCTCTCAGACTGAATCATAAACATAAACTTTGAAATGTGTTTCGTGTCTTTTGTTTGTAAAAATGTTTGTTTTCCTGGATCTGGGCGTTTCGTGTATGCAATGAAAACGTGTTGTAAAAGTATTCTCGTGAGAGCCAAAATGATTGTAGTCTAGACTCGAGAAGGAATCCTAGTTCGCTACAATCGAAGCTCTGATACCAAGCTGTCACACCCTGAATATTGCGGAAGCGTGATTATGGTGTGACTTTCTTAATACCATTGCATTCAATTATAACAACAACTATATGATTAAAACCATAGATGTTCATCCGTAAATTAAGTTTAAAATCATGACAACATTGTCTTAAAACTTAG
>JARYGA010014252.1:0-47203 GCA_030545235.1 Helianthus tuberosus | reverse complement strand
GTACGGATTGGATCATGGCACGTTTTCCATGAAACGATCTCAATGGTTCACCGAAAACTATATAT
The DNA here is from genome assembly GCA_030545235.1 of Helianthus tuberosus. Taxonomy (NCBI): domain Eukaryota; kingdom Viridiplantae; phylum Streptophyta; class Magnoliopsida; order Asterales; family Asteraceae; genus Helianthus; species Helianthus tuberosus. The sequence goes on along the minus strand of JARYGA010014252.1, from coordinate 47,138 downwards.
ACCCCAACACCCCATTGCATAACTTACAAGAATTCTGATTTTAGAAACTCTAAGTTGAAACCATTGTTTCATACCTGAGATTCTTGGATCGGGATTAGCATTCGGGGACCCTGGGTAAGTATTCTTTCGTTCTTTTCCTTATTTTACTGCTTTTCGAGTCAGAAAGTCAAACTTTGTTTGACTTTCAGCGTTGACCAGTAATGGTCAATGCGAAGTTCGTTTGAACTTCGCAACGTGATTGTAATCACGATGGTTATAGTCCCTTGGGACTATGCCTACTGATTACCACGTTGTCTAGGGTCGTAGGGTAAGCGATCTGATAAATCGCTTATACCTCGAACCCGACCCAGTTGGTCGATCATTAGGATCCGACCAAACACATTAGGTGACCATAGTAGGTAGGGAATAACCTTCCGAGGTTATACCCTATGGTCACATCGTTTGAGTAGTTGTATGATAGGTAGTTTATATGCCTTAGGTAAATTACCAGAATACCCCTTTTCATGTATAATTGGTAATTAAGCATATGTAACCTAAACTTTTGTCACATAACTGATTATGTAACATGTTTAGGCATATAACACTTGTCATAGGACTAGTTAGACGGTCCGAACGCGTTTCACGCGCACGACGCGTTAAAGTAGCATATGTTACCTTAATGGGTCGCGATGGGTCGAAAGCACTTAGGTTTGGTTTCATTGTAGTATGTAGGCCTTGTTAAACCATATCATATGAGTTCCAATACTCATTTGGTTTACCAAGCCTCATCCTATCCAATCTCTCGATTTAAGTCCGGTTTATTTATATAGTATTGGATTTGCCGACTGATTCCGTGCTCCCTCTAGCTTTGTTTGGTTGTTGTTCAAGACCTCCAAGCATTCTCAGGCGTGTACATTATTCCCCTCTTTTACTGTTTTCAACTGTTTTGGGGTGACTCATATGTGCTAAATGCTTTATCAATGATTTCAAGAACAATTACAATGTGGTTTCAAGAACAATTACAATGTGGTTTCAAGAACAATAACAATTATTTCAAGAACGCTAACAATGATTTCAAGAACGAATACAATGATTTCAAAAACTAATAACAATTTCAAAAAGTGAACAAACTTGTTGGTTGTAGTTTACATGACCGATGACATTCATTAGCAATGATCAAGCCGACCAGTATTAGGTTATGGTACCATAGGATCTGACAAATCCCGTTATTTACTGCACCCATTGTTATGTGTGGGGGTTGTGGGTAGCGACTGAATCTGTAATTATTAACTTATCCTTTGGTAAGGGTTTGTTAAGAACGAGAGCGAGAGCGAGTTGGAACGAGGAACGCGTCAAGAAGGTTTGAATGTTATTAGAGAATCGACCATAAAGTAGTTTCACAATTAAAATATTATCTTACCCTTTGGTAAGGGTTTTGTTAAAACAAGAACGATTTGAACGATTAAAACAAGAACGATTGGTTTTCACACGATGGTTTAACGATTGGGTAAACATTTGTACATGATTGACATTTGATCATGTATTTTCCACAAAACATAACTTTGATTTAAACCAAATTTTACTTCAATACTTTGTTTTTGTGCATATGGTTTAGTTGAGACATTTCACTTGCCATACATGGATATTTGACATAGACATTTGACATGGATATTTGACATAGACATTTGACATGGATTTAAACATAGACATTTTTACATTGTTTGGTTTGGTTTGATTAAGTGATTAAGTAACGATGTGTGTGTAATATGATACAAGCATGGTGGATACGCCGCTGGTACTTCCTATATATAAGTGTTTGTATGGTATTACATATTGTAGCGTTATTTGAATCATTTCAGTTTGAGACATAGAACATTTTATACAAGTAACATACTTTTCACAAGACATTTATTTACAAACAACATATCTTATACAAACTCATTTTACATGGTTATTCGTTTAATCATGCATTATTCTCTTATTTATACATATCACCTGAAGTTATTATTTTTCAAATGATTTACAAAGACAAAGCAAATTACAAGGTTCATGACTAAACATTTTCTTAAACAGAAGTCATGAATCTTATTTTCACAAAACCTATGTACTCGCCAGCATTTCTTTGCTGACCTCGTTTTCACATATGTTTCAGGTATTGTTGGATGATATCGATTGATAAGATGCATGCTCACATAGGACTGGACAAGGCCTTAGTGACTCAATAACAATGATAGACTATGTTTAAATAGTGTATTTAGATTTCCAGACGATGTAATTATTCAATGTTTAATAAAACGAAACACTTTTGGTATCCATGGTTATGAAACATTAATTCTGTTACAACACGCCCCGATGTTTCCGCCGCGATTTGTTGTTTTACGCGGTCGGGGTGTGACAGAAAAGATGGTATCAGAGCCAATGGTTATAGGGAATTAGGTTATTAGTAATGCTTTGACCTAGTCTATAACTTTCTTAGGACCCTAACGCAAGTTTACTTGCGTTTAGTCATAAAACAATACCGTCACCTATCCTTAGGCGACGACCACAACAAGAGCATAAATTTCAAAACCGCTTTGAAAACTAATCATCTGTTCTAGGATGATTGATTACAAGGTTTTGAACCCTCTATTGCAAGGTTTTGAACCCTCTGTTATATGGTTTTGAACCCCTTTTAAATTTTCAAAATCTCGACAAGGTTTTGAGTCTTAAATAATGTGAACACATGCAAACTGGAAGGGTGAATGCCTGTATTCTGGGTTTTCTGTCTAGGCAAGCACTTCGTATATATCTCATCAGACGCGAGACCAGTTGTGCTTACCTGGGAATTCTTGGGATGAGTGTTCACTTATAGGCGAGCATGTCTTCGCGATACATTATTTTTGACCCATTTACTTTGATCAGTCACTGTGTGTCGTTTGTTGCTTTGTAGTAACAAACAAATAACCACTATCCTTGCTTTCATCAGATTTGTTTCATCTCATTCTTTTCGTTTAAATTCTCTCACTCGTTTCCTTTCATGTTTCCTCTTTTAGACAATGCCTCCTCGACGCGAAAACCAGATAGAGACTGCCGAGCTGGCAGAAATCATTGCGCAGCAAATGGCTGCTCAATTCCCAAACCTCTTTGCTCAATGGAACCAAGCCAACAACAACAACAATGTACTATGCAAATACAAGGATTTTAACCAGGCTAAACCACTCAAGTTTAGTGGTTCTGAAGGAGCGACTGGGCTTCTTCAATGGTTCGAGAGCATTGAGAATACTTTCCGCCACGTGCAGTGTCCTAACAATCGCAATGTCGAGTTTTCTTCGAGTGTGTTTCAGAAGAGGGCTCTCACATGGTGGAACGGGGTTATGAGGGATCGTGGTGCAGAAGTTGCTCTGGCACAGACATGGGCTGAACTTAGGGCCCTGATGATGAGGGAATTCTGTCCTCGTCATGAGCAGCGAGCTTTGGAGAAGGAATTTGATGAATTGAAGCAAGATAGTGGTGAGCACAGGGCGTATACTGATAGGTTTGAGGAGTTGAGTCTGCTTTGCCCGACAATGGTTACCCCACTTGACATAGCTATCGAAAGGTACATCGATGGCCTACCTGACTCGGTACAAGACATCCTTACTGGTAGTAACCCTGCCACACTCCGTCAGGCGATCGAGTTATCAGCGACATTGACTGAGTCGCAGATTCGGAAGAACAAGTTACACAGGAAGGGTGACAAGGGCAAGAAACAGTCAGCTGACAAGGAGGATAGCAAGAAAGGCCAAAACAAGAAGGGTAAGGAAGGTGAGACGTCAAAGAAATCAAAGAAGCGAAAGGGTGCCCAAAATTTTGCTGTTACAGCACAGACTGCTCAGAACCCGCGAAACTTACCAGCTCAGCCACCTGCAAAGAAAGCATATGCCGGTACCGCACCTTATTGTGCACGCTGCAACGGTCATCACGCATTACAACAAGCTTGCTGGCAATGCACGACGTGTGGTAAACTTGGGCATTTGGCCAAGATTTGTCGTTTGGGACAAAATCAGGCTGCTCAGGTTCAAGCTCCGGTTCAAGGGAATGCTGTGAGATTTCCACTGGGTTCATGTTTCAACTGCGGAGAGATTGGTCATTTCCGCCACAACTGCCCAAGACTGGTGAATGCAAATGCTAACGCAAACCCAAATGCGAATGTCAACGTCAATGTAAATCCAGCACGTGGTCGAGTGTTTAACATCAATGAGGCACTCAATGATGAAGGAGTGAACAATTAGTATTTTGTTTTTCCTCTGGTTGGTATCTTGTAACATTTAAAGACAATGCGGTTGTTATATAAATAAAAAAGTTGTGGCTTTATTTTCTAACTAATGCAATTGTATGAATGTTTGATTCAACCTTGTGATGTCAACACAAAGACAAAACTACTCGTGTGGTTCTGTCATTTTTACGATCACTTGAGATCTCCCTAAGAACCTCAAACACTGGTTTCTTATAAATCTAAAGTATCTTATCGTCTTGCACCGTTCGAGATGCAAGAATTATCAAAACAGCTTCAAGAGTTGTCTGATAAAGGATTCATCCGTCCGAACTTTTCACCTTGGAGAAACTCCTATCCTCTTTGTGAAAAGAAAAAAATGAATCTTTTCAAATAAATATCGATTAACGTAAGCCTATTAAGCTTACCATCAAGAATCGATATCCCCTACCTTAAATCAACAATTTCTCCGATCAACTGTATAGCGTCTCATGCTTTTCCAAGATCGATTTGCGTTTTGGGTATCATCAACTTCGTATTCTCAAAGAAGATATTCCCAAAACGGTTTTCTGCACGAAGTATGGCCATTACGAGTTTACAGTCATGCCATTTAGGTTGACAATTACTCCAGCCATCTTCAAGGACTTAATAAATAGAGTCTGCAAGCCTTATTTGGATCAGATCGTCATTGATATGATTGATGACATCTTGATCTATTCATGTCCTGAGCCGATCACGATCAACACCTTCGTTGACATCGGAGCTCTGATTGAATTCCTTGTACACTTTAAAATGTACAAAACAACTCAATTAGGACAAACCAAATTCCTTTTAAGATCTTCCTATCTTCATAGTTAGATTCTTGAAAATATTTAAAGTGCCAAAGGAAATCCACGGATTAGGTTTCTGGTATGCTTTAAATACCCGTGTCCGAAGATAACAAATTAAAGGTCAAATTGAACGATTATGCGATTGAACGAGTATGCAATTATGTGACTATGTGTTTATTCATCTTATGTTTTCTTTTATGCGTTTTTGTGTTTTTAATACTCTGGATATTCGTTATCCAAATCCTCGCAGAATCTTTCATATCTTCATATGAGGGATTCGTAGCAGGATATTCAAAAAGGTACTACCTTCAATCCTTAACGGGCTTCTATATAATAGTTAACCCTTGGATTATATAGTACCACTCCATGTTTTATAGGAGACCCTTATGTGGTCTAGTCAAAAAGATTGATTCACAATTTGGTTAAAAGACGACATCTAGTGATGTAGCTGGACACACTCCTTGATAGTCTATTTAGATCATTTATTGATTTAGTCAAAAGGACTCTATGGCGGTCTAGTCACACTCATCACAGGATTGTTCATTTGGTTTTCCCCCTACACATTATAAAATAGACTGTGTGAACTGTGCAAGGAATTGTCTGATTATGGACGCGTACATAATTATGAAATTTAGTGCACAGAAACCTAGTAAGGTTTATTATGTGTAAGAACTGATAGTGACAACAATAACAAAATGATAACGATGTAATGGAGGCATGGTGGACGCACCAATGACGCTTCATATACTTGTATATAAGTGTCCCTCTTACATTGCAAACATAATGTTATTAAGGTTACTAGAAGTTCAAGAACCCTAACCAATGTTGTTCGATCTTTTCAACTTCATGTTTTAAACTCTCACAAGTTTCCTCTAAATAAATTTCGGGACGAAATTTCCTAAAGTAGGGGAGACTGTAACACCTGTGCCTCCACGGCCATCAAACAAATACCGAGCCAATGAAATATTATATTTCATACTTGGGATTTGTAAAAATATGTGTATCATTTGCACATATCAATTCTTGTTCGATTTCAAGCCCTAAATCGCTTTCTGGAAGGTTATACGCGCACTGATGCGTAAATATAACCAGTTTAATGCAACGAACACTCCAGAATAGTGAAATAGTCTTAACATACCTTAAATAACCTATACATAACTTAGATATAAGTTTTGGAAGGTTTGGTGTGGTGGAATCAAAGTTAAACCCTTACAGGGACTAAAGTTGACAAACTGCGAAAGTATGCCAATTTGAACTGTAACGGACATTCCGGAACATAACCATAAGTTAAACACACCTTAAATATCCTTTACATAGCTTAGAAATAGGCTTTGATGGGTTCGGTGTGCTAAAATAAACTTTTGGATCATTCAGGGACTAAAAGTGTCAAAAAGTGCACAAGTTTGCATTTTCGCGCATAACTTACGTTCTGAATACATCTGGACATCCAAAAATTTATGTAAGCATGACTACATTATATTTTAGTGTTCGCCATAAGAAAAATCCATTCGTCGCGTCATTTGGATCGTTTTTCGCGCTTGTGCGCATTCCGTCGTAATTAAGCGAACATCCCGTTCGTACGGCCAAACGAACCAACCTCCGGCATATTTTTGAGCATGTTTTGATTTCCCTATACTTTAACTTCATTTTAGAGCCTTGAAATGAGGTTAACGGGGTTCAAACGCATCGAAAATCGCTTAAACACGTGCAGGGACCATTTCTGCTAATTCTGAAACTTTTCTGATTCAGGTGAGGTGCTAGCGTAGCGCGAGCCCTATGGGCTTACCCGTCGCGCTACGCGACTGCCTATCTGATCAGATTCAATGTTTCTAAACATAAGTTGCACATGTTTGATCCACCACCACATGTTCTAAGTTGCTTAGTCACTAGATAAGGATGGAATTAAGCTTCCATAACCTTGCAACAAGTGTACGGATTGGATCATGGCACGTTTTCCATGAAACGATCTCAATGGTTCACCGAAAACTATATATACCCCAACACCCCATTGCATAACTTACAAGAATTCTGATTTTAGAAACTCTAAGTTGAAACCATTGTTTCATACCTGAGATTCTTGGATCGGGATTAGCATTCGGGGACCCTGGGTAAGTATTCTTTCGTTCTTTTCCTTATTTTACTGCTTTTCGAGTCAGAAAGTCAAACTTTGTTTGACTTTCAGCGTTGACCAGTAATGGTCAATGCGAAGTTCGTTTGAACTTCGCAACGTGATTGTAATCACGATGGTTATAGTCCCTTGGGACTATGCCTACTGATTACCACGTTGTCTAGGGTCGTAGGGTAAGCGATCTGATAAATCGCTTATACCTCGAACCCGACCCAGTTGGTCGATCATTAGGATCCGACCAAACACATTAGGTGACCATAGTAGGTAGGGAATAACCTTCCGAGGTTATACCCTATGGTCACATCGTTTGAGTAGTTGTATGATAGGTAGTTTATATGCCTTAGGTAAATTACCAGAATACCCCTTTTCATGTATAATTGGTTATTAAGCATATGTAACCTAAACTTTTGTCACATAACTGATTATGTAACATGTTTAGGCATATAACACTTGTCATAGGACTAGTTAGACGGTCCGAACGCGTTTCACGCGCACGACGCGTTAAAGTAGCATATGTTACCTTAATGGGTCGCGATGGGTCGAAAGCACTTAGGTTTGGTTTCATTGTAGTATGTAGGCCTTGTTAAACCATATCATATGAGTTCCAATACTCATTTGGTTTACCAAGCCTCATCCTATCCAATCTCTCGATTTAAGTCCGGTTTATTTATATAGTATTGGATTTGCCGACTGATTCCGTGCTCCCTCTAGCTTTGTTTGGTTGTTGTTCAAGACCTCCAAGCATTCTCAGGCGAGTACATTATTCCCCTCTTTTACTGTTTTCAACTGTTTTGGGGTGACTCATATGTGCTAAATGCTTTATCAATGATTTCAAGAACAATTACAATGTGGTTTCAAGAACAATTACAATGTGGTTTCAAGAACAATAACAATTATTTCAAGAACGCTAACAATGATTTCAAGAACGAATACAATGATTTCAAAAACTAATAACAATTTCAAAAAGTGAACAAACTTGTTGGTTGTAGTTTACATGACCGATGACATTCATTAGCAATGATCAAGCCGACCAGTATTAGGTTATGGTACCATAGGATCTGACAAATCCCGTTATTTACTGCACCCATTGTTATGTGTGGGGGTTGTGGGTAGCGACTGAATCTGTAATTATTAACTTATCCTTTGGTAAGGGTTTGTTAAGAACGAGAGCGAGAGCGAGTTGGAACGAGGAACGCGTCAAGAAGGTTTGAATGTTATTAGAGAATCGACCATAAAGTAGTTTCACAATTAAAATATTATCTTACCCTTTGGTAAGGCTTTTGTTAAAACAAGAACGATTTGAACGATTAAAACAAGAACAATTGGTTTTCACACGATGGTTTAACGATTGGGTAAACATTTGTACATGATTGACATTTGATCATGTATTTTCCACAAAACATAACTTTGATTTAAACCAAATTTTACTTCAATACTTTGTTTTTGTGCATATGGTTTAGTTGAGACATTTCACTTGCCATACATGGATATTTAACATAGACATTTGACATGGATATTTGACATAGACATTTGACATGGATATTTGACATAGACATTTGACATGGATTTAAACATAGACATTTTTACATTGTTTGGTTTGGTTTGATTAAGTGATTAAGTAACGATGTGTGTGTAATATGATACAAGCATGGTGGATACGCCGCTGGTACTTCCTATATATAAGTGTTTGTATGGTATTACATATTGTAGCGTTATTTGAATCATTTCAGTTTGAGACATAGAACATTTTATACAAGTAACATACTTTTCACAAGACATTTATTTACAAACAACATATCTTATACAAACTCATTTTACATGGTTATTCGTTTAATCATGCATTATTCTCTTATTTATACATATCACCTGAAGTTATTATTTTTCAAATGATTTACAAAGACAAAGCAAATTACAAGGTTCATGACTAAACATTTTCTTAAACAGAAGTCATGAATCTTATTTTCACAAAACCTATGTACTCGCCAGCATTTCTTTGCTGACCTCGTTTTCACATATGTTTCAGGTATTGTTGGATGATATCGATTGATAAGATGCATGCTCACATAGGACTGGACAAGGCCTTAGTGACTCAATAACAATGATAGACTATGTTTAAATAGTGTATTTAGATTTCCAGACGATGTAATTATTCAATGTTTAATAAAACGAAACACTTTTGGTATCCATGGTTATGAAACATTAATTCTGTTGCAACACGCCCCGATGTTTCCGCCGCGATTTGTTGTTTTACGCGGTCGGGGTGTGACATTTTAAGTTCTAAACGATTCACTTAGATTGTCAGTATACTGATCCACTTAAATTTTCACACAAAGTTCAACTGTTTCGAGATACGAGATTAATGTTTTAGAGACTTAAACTTATTCGCGTGTCCCACCTCAGAATATACTCCCGTATTCAGATCCCAATATTCAGTCTTACAGCTGAGTATACCTAGATGATATCTGTAAGGGGTTAAATTGCGAGGGCCATGAGAGCTCAGGTCAGAACTTCCGTTCAGCAGAGAGATGACGGCTTCGACTTTTGGTGTGTCCCCTTTAGAGGATCTTTTGTTTTCAACAGCACATGATTAGCATTTTTCAATGTTTCATCATTTTTTATGCTGAGGGGGGGGCTATATTTCAAGCAAGCGTAAAGTATTCTCCGGGGACTAGGCCATTGCTTCCGCAAAATCAGAAGTCCCGGGATAATACCCCAGATATCACTAAGCATAAATGTTGGACCGTGTTCCGACCCTAAACAGTCAGTTGAGAACGTTCATCTTCAAATACAAAGGCGGAATCAATGCATATGAAGTTACACAGCTTTTCTCTTTAAATTCCTTCTCTATTTATGCTTTCTGAATCAATTTTGACAGAGTTTAGTTACACAAAGCATGACAAGATTCCGCTCCAACATACACAACTAATGACTAGGTTTCGCTCCAAATGACTATATATAGTGCCAGTAGTTTCGCTCCAATGACCTGACAAATAAGCGAAACTACCTACTTACCACATAAGCGAAACCTCTACTTGACAAATAAGCGAAACCTTATACAACATATGACACAAGAGCGAAACCTCAACATAATAACCTAATTTTGACTTTCAAGACCCTATGTTGACCTATCTTGACCTAAGACTTAATGTAGATGTAGTCAACAAACATTCCATGCATCAACAGACTCCCCCTTGGATGTTGACGAAGTTTTCGGCTCTGAGTCTTCAGTCTTGGTCTTTTCTCCAACTCTGTCTTTTCATCGTAAACATTCTATCTTCACAGGTTCACAATCTTGTCCTGGCTTTATCTTCAGACTTCCCTTTGATCGTTGATCCAGACTCTCCCTTTCACAGACTCCCCCTCTCAATATGCTAGAATCTGAGGTCTTGATCTGGTTCAAGCTTTGACATTTAGTTTCCATGGGAATAATGAAGTCCAAAACCTGTGTCTCAAACATTAAACATTACAAACTATCTTTTCAACAATAAATCACAAACTCAATCAGTTTTAGAAATCCACTCAAGTATTCAGTTCCAAGTTAATGACCCTGATTACTCGATTAATCTACCAAGTTCAATTTAATGACCTTGGTTGATCATTTGACGAATCAAACAGATTTTAAAACAACAATTTACACATTTTCTGAAAATAACAAGTATCAAGTTAATGAACATGTTTTTGACTTTTCAATAAATCAAAGTTCATCAAGATAAGCTCTCCTCATTCTTCAGCTCAGAACCTCCTGCATCTGCTTCAACATCTGAGAATCCAACAATCAACTCTCCACTTTGGTTTGTTGGAAAATAAAGCAGAAATAAAATCTTTTTGGATTTTATAAAGTGTTCTAAACTAAGAAATGAAATACAGAAAACTTAAATTGCAGAAAGTAAACAAAGTAAGCTATTTACAAACAAATTTTTGATGAGCGCGTTAGGGAATCATATCAGCTATCTGACAAATCACAAGTACCGTTAAGCTGTGATTACATACTCAGAATTAAACAATTCGCGTAGATTGTCGATATACTGATCCACTTCAATTCTCACACAAATTTCAATCTGTCCAGGATACGGATTTAGTGTTTTAGAGACTTAAACTTATACATGTGTCCCACCTCTTGAATATACTCCCGTATCCAGATCCCGATATTCAGTCTTACAGGCAATTATGACACGAATGATATCTGTAAAGGGTTAATAATTTATGAAGAATCATGAGAGCTCAGGTTAGAACTACCGTTCAGCAGAGAGATCATGACTCAACTTGTGGGTGTGTCCCCTTTAGAGGATCTTTTTTACAACAGCATTGCTAAGCAATTTTATTGTCTTATCATATATGCTGAGGGTGATGCTATGTTTCAAGCATTGCAGAAAGTATTATTCAAGGACTAGGTCAGAACTTCCATTCAGCAGAAGTCCCGGAATAATACCCCAGATATCACTAAGTATAAAAACCTAGTATATCAGAAAAGGAATCTTTCAAACGAGATTTCAGGGGTTACCTATATATCCAAGTAGTGTTCCCCACGAAATAAGCAAGTAAGATTTAAGTTTATATCCCGAACAAACCTACTAAATGTGTAAAAACCTATCGACACATCATCAGCGAGACTGTTTAACACATTTAAACATTCCATTTCTTTAGCATACCGTGACTGTCAAGCCGATGTACTATCATTTTCCCTTTTTACACAAACTTTTTTCTGATTTTCTATTGTTTTTGGATTTTGAAAATATCTCATGTTTTTGTATTTTTGTCATTTTTTATTGTTTTTGTATTTTCTGAAAATATTTACCCTATACCTCCCCCTAAATACCAAAACATGTAAAAAATCAACAAACCATTGCAGATTGCTTCTCGTCTTCATCCGCAACAGTACTCTCATCAACGCCGATAATTCTATCCGACACTGAAAGAAGCTTCATACCATTCAGTTTTAACAAATATATAAACCGATTTTTATCAAAAGCTTTGGTATGTAAATCAGCTTTCTGTTCGTCAGTGTGGATTTTCTCAATTCGAATCAACTTTTTCTCGAAACAATCACGAATAAAGTGATGACGAATTTCTATGTGTTTAGTTTTAGCATGATGTACTGGATTCTTTGTTATATTTATAGCTGCCTCATTATAAAAAAAAAAAAAGAGGTGTGTTAAGAAACTACAAACCGTAGTCGCGCATCTGTTGCTGTATCCACAGGATCTGAGAGCAGCAACTGCTAGCAGATACATACTCCGCTTCACATGTAGATAGCGCCACAGACGTTTGTTTCTTACACTGCCAGGTAACCAATCTAGTTCCAAAGAACTGGCATCCTGCAGTTGTTGATTTTGAATTTACTTTGCAGCATCCGAAATCCGAATCGGAATACCCTTCAAGCGTAAAGTCGCCTTTCCTAGGATATCACAACCCCAATGAAGGAGTTCCTTTCAGGTAGCGCAATATCCTTTTCACAATGATCATATGCGAAGCTCTCGGGTTAGATTGATATCTTGCTGCGAGGCACATTGGGTACATGATATCAGGACGTGAAGCTGTTAAGTACATCAAAGAACCTATCATGGATCGGTAGAACGTTTCATCAGCCCTGTCTCCGGTGAGATCTGGGTGAATCCCATGATTTATTGCAAGTGAGGTAGCAGCTGGAGTAGAACTTGACATCCCAAATTTCTCTAGAATATCACGAACGTACTTTGTCTGGTGAATGAAAATTCCCTCAGGAAGTTGTTCAACTTGTAGACCCAAAAAGAATTTCATCTCCCCCATTGATGACATTTCGAACTTTTGCTTCATCACTGATTCAAAGTCTTTGCACAGACTCTCATTTGTTGACCCAAAAATTATATCGTCCACAAAAATCTGAACTATCAGAAGATGACCGTCGACCTCTTTAGTGAATAGAGTGGCATCCACTTTTCCACGAATGAAGCTGTTGGCTAGCAGGTGTTGAGACAATGTCTCGTACCAAGCTCTCGGGGCCTGGTGTAAACCATACAGCGCTTTGTCCAATAAGTAGACCTTGTTTTTGTGGATTGGGTCGGTGAAGCCCGGCGGCTGACCGACATATACCTCCTCTTTAACCTTCCCGTAGAGAAAAGCCGATTTTACATCTAACTGATATACTTTGAAGTTTTTCCAAGATGCAAATGCAAGGAAAATTCTGATTGCCTCTAGTCGTGCTACAAGAGCATAGACTTCTGTAAAATCAATCCCCTCCTGTTGACTAAAGCCCTGAACAACGAGTCGAGCTTTGTTACGAACCACAATTCCTCTATCGTCTCTCTTGCACTTGAACACCCACTTGGTGTTAATCTTCCTCTGACCATCTGGCAAATCCACAAACTTCCACACTCCCAACTTTTTGAATTGACTCAGTTCCTCATGCATTGCATTGACCCAAGAATCTTCAGTAAGTGCCTCTTTGTAAGTTCTTGGTTCAACCTGCGAGATAAAACAACTCAATGAGAATTCAGTTTGCAAAGGAGCAACTTTAGTATAAAAACATGTAAGCCCTTTATCAATCTGTCTTCGAGTGCGAACGCCTGTCTGCAATTCTCCAATGATCAATTCCTCCGGATGATATGAAAGAGTTCGTGGCATTACTTCGCCTGAAACATCTACATCGCCTTCCAGATTAGTAACATTCTGATTTGCATCTTGTTCACTGACTGGGTTTGTTTGACTTGAAATCTGAATTTGCTCCCCCTCAAAATCTGAATCACCATGATTAAAGACTGGCATGTTTTCAGCTTCTTGATTATCATTCTGTGCCGACTGATTATCGTGAGCAACCTCATTTTGTTGGACATCATCATGTTCACCAGCATTGCTAGGACCCGCTTCATCATCATTTGAAGTTTCCCGTGGTCGTCTTGAATACTCAGCTGGGAACCTTTGCTGCGACTCATACTCTCGTAAAATATCCAACTCATCAAAGAAATCTTCATCATCCTCTGATTCTTCTCTCATGTCAAACGAATCCCACAGTTTGTCATAATGATAACGCCATGAATCTCCAGGATTCTGCGGCGGCATAGTATAACCTTGACATTCAACATTTTCAGCTTCAATAATCCGCTTCTCACTTGGAACGAAGACACGTCGCATCGGATTTGCATAACCAACAAATATTCCCTCAATGCACTTCGGACCAAACTTTCCATGAGGCTCTATAACAGTACAAGGTGACCCGAACGGTTCTAGATACTTTAAATTCGGTTTGCGGTTATTGATTAACTCAAAGCATGTTTTGTTGAACTTCTTGACAGTGAGAACCCTGTTGAGCGTATAGCATGCGGTGGAAACAACTTCAGCCCAAAAATTTATCGGTAACTTTGAATCTGCGAGCATAGTTCTAGCCGTCTCGATTAGTGTCCGGTTTTTGCGTTCTGCAACTCCATTCTGCTGCGGAGTGTACGGAGCACTAAACTCATGCTATATACCTCTTTCATCACAAAATTCTTCCATCTTACTGTTCTTGAATTCAGTACCATTGTCACTACGAATTCTTTTGATACGCCTTTGGTACAGATTTTCAATCTTTCTGAACAATGCCATCAAACTATCAAACGTTTCATCTTTCGACTTCAAGAATGATACCCACAAAAATCTGGAATAATCATCAGTAACCACAAGACAGTAGAGATCCCCTGTAATACTTTTGACGTTTACTGGACCAAACAAATCCATATGTAGTCTCTCTAATGGTCTGGAAACTGAATTGACTTGGTTTTTAGGGTGTGACTTTTTCTTCTGCTTGCCTTTAACACAGCTAATGCACTCCCCTTCCAGATGAAAACCTTTGATATTAACTCCAAGAACCAAATCATTGTGTACCAAGTGATTCATTTTTCTAAGATGTATATGCCCCATCTTCCGGTGCCACAACTTCGATTCTTTCTCTGTTGCTCTGGAAACAAAATAATGTGCTTGGCCTGTTGTTGTAGTTGCTACACTCATGTCCAACACATATAAATCATTCACTCTAGGTGCCCGCATGATAATCCATTCTTCAGGGATAACAAATCCTGGTTTCAAGATCAAACATTCTTTATCTGTGAAGTGAGTGGTATTGTCACGGCCCCCGACCCGGTTTGACCCGTTTCAGGAGCCGCGGGACAGAAATCCCGTGGTATTTATTTAACAGCGGAAGTTTCTTCAGGATCTTTTAAAAACTGAATTATTTCCCGATTATTTTATTTCACAATTCGAGATAAAACCCGATAATTTACAATCTTGAGATTTCATGGAGAAATCTTTATTTTACAAAACATGTTTCTTTATTTTATCCTGAGCCACTTTCTTAAGCTTGTAGTGCTTCACGGCACTTTTCCTGGATCATAACAGATCACCTGAAACATGTTTGAAAAAGATTTTGTCAGCAGGAAATACTGAGTGAATCATTCTATTTACATAAAATGATGCATAGTTATTAATTACAGCATAAGAGCGATTACAATGGCTTCTATCTTATTTTTATCTGGCGCCGTGTCACAATGGTGACATGTCACAATGGTGACGATGGTCATACCACTATTAGGTTAATGAACCTAACTGGGAGAAAATTAGTAATGTGCACAATACCCCACTAGCCAGTGATTCAAGATATCCAAGACTTAGTCCCTGTAATTATAACTTTTGAAAATAATTTGAGGTATTGTAAAATAGTTGATAAAAAGAGAATGACTCACATTGTAGATTTAATTTGAGCAGAGTTTAGCCTACTGATTAGCCTTTTAACCTAAATTTAATAACAGGCACACAATTCTGGGTTCGTAATCAATACAGCATTTACGATAACTCACGAGATCAAACCCTCACAACGAATGACAAAGTGCAATACTTAAACATCCATCGAATTAATGACGAATGACAAAGCATAACCCTAATGTGGGCAGCACTTAAACATCCATTGGATAGTTTAATCGATCGGACATTGAATCGTAGCAGCGATCGAGTTAATACCCTGATTGCGGCGTCGATTAGTGATCCGTGTGTGTTAATTGTGGTAAACAGAGCATAACTCAGTGTATATTTGTAATTTGATCGTCGAACGAACAACAGAATGCAAGTGCCAGACCCTTCTATTTATACCCAAAATTGGCACCTCCCGCTAGTCGCGGAAGAATCCGTGGTACGTGTCGCGTGTCGCCTGGGGTGTCAAAGTAGGGTAGGCCTGCTTCGTCACCTATCTAGCCCTGATGAGTCGACGTTGCATGAAAATTCTATTTCGACAGCATTTTATAAAGATAATCGTTAATAGGGTTTTACCCCCCTTGAGTTTTAGGGCCCTGATCCTAATTCCAATTATTCTGAAAATTTTAGGGTTTATGCAGAATCACTTGGGTTTCTTAATTAGGGTTTCCTATTGAATAAAATAATATAATAAATAAGACTTTTGATGAGAGTTGTTACATTCTCCCAACCTTAATAAATATCTCGTCCTCGAGATTTACTGGAATAATTGAGGATACTTTCGCTTTATTTCTGATTCCAGTTCCCAAGTGTATTCAGGTCCTTGTTTCAAATCCCACTTTACTTTAACTAGCACTAGTCGTTTGTGCTTGAGAAACTTCACTTTTCTGTCTTCTATCTGAAGAGGTTTCTCTACAAATTTTAACTTTTCGTTTACCTCTATATCTTGGAGAGGTACTACCAAAGATTCGTCTGATAGACATTTCTTGAGATTGGATACATGAAATACATCATGTACTCCAGCTAACTCTCCTGGTAGTTGTAAACGATAAGCAACTGGTCCTATACGTTGGATCACTGGAAATGGTCCTACGTACCTTGGACTTAACTTTCCTTTCTTACCGAATTTAACAACTCCTTTCCAAGGAGATACTTTCAATAGCATTTTGTTTCCAACTTGAAACTCCAACGGCTTTCGTCTATTATCTGTATAACTCTTCTGGCGATCTCTAGCCGTCTTCAGCCTTTCCTTCGTGATACTGAATATCACAGTCGTAGTTACCTAGGATTTTCATCCATCTCTTTTGCCTCATGTTTAATTCTTTTTGCCCAAATATATATTTTAAATTCTTATGATCCGTATAGACAGTAAACTTACTTCCATACAGATAATGTCTCCAAATCTTAAGGGCAAAAATTATGGCTCCTAATTCTAAGTTATGAGTGGTATAGTTTTCTTCGTGCTTTTTCAATTGCCTTTATGCATACGCAATTACCTTTTTGCGTTGTATTAACATACATCCAAATCCTAGCTTTGAAACATCACCGTATACTTTAAAATCTTCTGTTCCTTCTGGTAAGGCTAGGATTGGGGCATTGGTTAGTTTATGCTTTAAGATCCTAAAGGCTTTTTCTTGTTTAAGTCTCCATTCAAACTTAACTGTTTTACAGATTAACTTAATTAATGGTATAGCTATCTTGGAAAAATCCTTTAATAAACCGTTTATAGTATCCAGCTAAACCTACAAAACTCCTAATTTCCATTGCGGATTGCGGAACCTTCCATTTGGTAATTGCTGCTATCTTAGCAGGATCTACGTGAATACCTTCATGATTCACCATATGACCTAGAAATTGCACTTCTGGCAGCCAAAATTCACACTTTGAGAATTTGGCGTAAAGCTTCTCTTTTCTTAACAAAGTTAAGAGTGCATGCAAGTGCTGACAATGTTCTTCCTGACTTTTGGAATAAATAAGTATATCATCGATGAAGACCATTACAAATTTATCCAAATATGGTTTACAGATCTTATTCATCATGTCCATGAATGTTGCAGGTGCATTCGTTAACCCGAAGGGCATGACTGTAAACTCGTAATGACCATACCTAGTTCTGAAAGCAGTTTTAGGTATGTCTTCCTCTTGTACTTTCAATTGATGATATCCGGAACGTAAGTCAATTTTAGAAAAATATCTATTTCCCTGGAATTGATCGAATAGATCATCAATTCTAGGTAATGGGCATCGATTCTTAATTGTAACCTTATTTGATTCCCTATAATCAATACACATTCTCATTGAACCATCCTTTTTCTTAACAAACAACACTGGTGCCCCCCACGGGGATAAACTAGGTTGTATGAAACCTTTACTTAATAATTCATCTAATTGCTTTTTTAGTTTTAATATTTCTGTGGGTGCTAACCGATAAGGTGCCTTGGTTATCGGTATAATTCCTGGAATTAGATGAATCCTAAATTCTACCTCCCTATCTGGTGGTAATCCTGGTAACTCTTCTGGGAATACATTTGGGTATTCTGAAACTACAGAAATTTCCTTAATTTCTTTATCTTTAGTATTAATGATTACTGAAATCATATATACTATTCCTTGCTTTTGTTCATAATTAGCAACTTTCATTACTGATATGAACTTTATGGTTTTACATGGCTTATGTCCTGTAATTATTTTTCCAGTGATTGCACAAATTTCTATGGAATTCTTATCACAGATAATTCGAGCATGGTTGTTTACTAACCAATCAACTAATTTCATAGATAATAGGGTTGCAGAAAATTTATGACTTAAAAGTTCTATTTCTACGTTTTGCAGAACCTTATTTATTTTAACTGAATTCCCATCTGCCGTTTCTACCGTAGAAATTTGCCTAATGCTGGTTAAAAGTAAGTTAAGAGTTTGGCAGAATGAAGTATTTATAAAACTTTGGTTTGCATCAGAGTCAAATAATACTTTTGTGTAAACGTTGTGAACTAAGAACGTACCAGCTATCACATCTGGAATGAGTTCTGCTTCCTGAGCAGTCAGTTGGAAGGCTCTTACATTCCTTTTTGCTCCTTCTACAGGTTTGGCTTTATTGTCAGATGGTTTGTTCAGTTTTGGACAATCTGGCCTAAGATGTCCAGCTTCTCCACAGTTGTAGCAGACTGAAAATTTCTTCCTCCTGCAGTCTTCTTCTTGATGCCCCGGAATTTTGCAAAAATTGCAATATCCTTTGCATCTTCCAAAATGCTTCCTTTTGCAAGAATTGCAAAATGGGCTAGTGGAAGATTGCCCATTCCCTCCTCTCTTGAAATTGTTATGGTTACCCGGACGGAATCCTTGGGTAATCTTTTGGGCTACTTCCTTCCTTCTATTTTCTTCTCTTGTCCGTACGAGTTCGTCAGTCAGAGTATTGGCTAAATCCACCGCATCATCAATCGTGCGAGGTTTCGTAGCCTTGACGATATTACGGATTTCGGCAATCAATCCCCAAATATAACGAGAAATAAGTACCGGCTCTGGTGAAGCCAGGGTTGGTACCACTCGAGCATACTCGAAGAATGTCGAAGTATACCCTCGACAATCTACATCCACCATCCGGTGGGTTAAAAACTTATTTGTCATTTGTTCCTTTTCATACTCGGGACAAAATTTTCTTTCTACAAAGCTCTTAAATTCTTCCCAGTTCATAGCATACGCCATCCTTCTTCCTTTTGCTTGTAACACCGTATTCCACCATTCTAGCGCCCCTTCTTTGAAAAGGTTTGACGCGTACATGACCTGATCATCCTGAGCACATTTACTTATTGCAATTACTGCCTCGGTTTTCTCTAACCAACGCAGTGCCGCAGTCGCTCCTTCATTGCCTGCAAACTCAGTGGGTTTACAAGCAAGAAATTCTTTGTAAGTGCAACCAGGCGTTGCAGCTTTCATTTTCTTAGGGGGAGGAGCTTGCTGTGGTTCATTCTCATGATTAGTATGATTATTGCCTCTGTTTATGCTATTACTGAAGTTATCTTCAGAAATACATTTGCTAGGAACGATTTGTTGCGGTTCGATTGGATTTTTAACAGCAGCAACGATTGCTGAATAGCGTTGGCTATCCCTTGAGCAATTATTTCTGGAATAGCGTTGGCTATCCCTTGAGCAACGATATTTTCTATATCCTGCCTAGTCATATATTGATCCCCCGGTTATTGCTCAGATTGATTAACCTCATTAACTGGTTCATTATTAGCGTTTTCCATCTGATATCTAATTTATAGATAAATAATTAGTATAAAAGAAATAATCCAATGTCACAATTAATTGCACATAATCACGTAAACGAATATACAAACAAAATTGTAAATTTTCTAAAATTTTATTTGTTTTATAGATTATATCATGCTTCTATATACAACTGTGTTATTATTTATTTTACACATACTGATTTTACTATTACTATTACACAACCACAGTTCCATAAATCCCCTATCCTTTGTCAGATGATATTCTAGTAATGGCGTTCCCTCTCATCGTAATTCCAGGAGATCTGTCCCCCAATCTCTTAGATCTTATTCCCAGTATTCATTAGTTCTTCATCAAAGTGGCGGAGTTCAGCCATATTCTCGTTACTCATTGGTGGATTTGGTAAAGGTTCTGGATTGAACTGAGGAAAAAGCTTATAGGGATGGTTTTGTAACTGTATTTCATTAGTCAACCATTCGTCTTTTCCTAAAGGTTGCGAGTGGATTGAAGGGTTTGGAATAGCTGGTTCTAAGTTCATTGGTAGTTGTGTTTCAAGAGAATGAATAAAAACATTTTCATTAACAGGCTTAATAGTATTATAGCTTGCCATTATAAAATCTAGCTCTTCCTGGGATGGTAACCCCTTAATTTGCCTAGAGCTTTCCCTAATTTCCATTTTCTTAGGCTTGGGTTTCTCGAGAGGTAAAGCGTTGATTTCTATAGGTTCTTCTATGTCTGGTATATACCTATTGAAATCTCTAGAAACATCTATTCTTACTAGATAGAGATTTAAATTCTGAAGGGCGTCAGACAAGTCACTCATGCTGTTTAGCAAAATACACACAATTACTAAGTTAAAAATCATAAAAAGATTTTATAGAAAAACTTTTAAATAGTATTTCATACTGGGTAACTACCAAAACAACTGAAAATTAAAACATACTAAGTTTTATTTATAAATTTATTTATTTACTGAATAAGGTTTCTAGACTGTAGATAATAAAGATGCTAAAACTTGGGTCAAATTATTTAAGGATTTGCATTAATTGCTATATTGGCTAGCATATAAAGATCTGCCCATACTGTACACAATTAGTCAGATAATAAAACACGTAATCACAAAATAGCAATTAATAAAAATTAAGTATTTTCTAAATACTTAATTGGCTTAAATCAGTGGCTCGATCAGTGGCTCTGATACCACCTTTTTCTGTCACGGCCCCCGACCCGGTTTGACCCGTTTCAGGAGCCGCGGGACAGAAATCCCGTGGTATTTATTTAACAGCGGAAGTTTCTTCAGGATCTTTTAAAAACTGAATTATTTCCCGATTATTTTATTTCACAATTCGAGATAAAACCCGATAATTTACAATCTTGAGATTTCATGGAGAAATCTTTATTTTACAAAACATGTTTCTTTATTTTATCCTGAGCCACTTTCTTAAGCTTGTAGTGCTTCACGGCACTTTTCCTGGATCATAACAGATCACCTGAAACATGTTTGAAAAAGGTTTTGTCAGCGGGAAATACTGAGTGAATCATTCTATTTACATAAAATGATGCATAGTTATTAATTACAGCATAAGAGCGATTACAATGGCTTCTATCTTATTTTTATCTGGCGCCGTGTCACAATGGTGACATGTCACAATGGTGACGATGGTCATACCACTATTAGGTCAATGAACCTAAATAGTGATGATTATCCCTAGTAGGTCAATGAACCTAACTGGGAGAAAATTAGTAATGTGCACAATACCCCACTAGCCAGTGATTCAAGATATCCACGACTTAGTCCCTGTAATTATAACTTTTGAAAATAATTTGAGGTATTGTAAAATAGTTGATAAAAAGAGAATGACTGACATTGTAGATTTAATTTGAGCAGAGTTTAGCCTACTGATTAGCCTTTTAACCTAAATTTAATAACAGGCACATAATTCTGGGTTAGTAATCAATACAGCATTTATGATAACTCACGAGATCAAACCCTCACAACGAATGACAAAGTGCAATACTTAAACATCCATCGAATTAACGAAGAATGACAAAGCATAACCCTAATGTGGGCAGCACTTAAACATCCATTGGATAGTTTAATCGATCGGACATTGAATCGTAGCAGCGATCGAGTTAATACCCTGATTGCGGCGTCGATTAGTGATCCGTGTGTGTTAATTGTGGTAAACAGAGCATAACTCAGTGTATATTTGTAATTTGATCGTCGAACGAACAACAGAATGCAAGTGCCAGACCCTTCTATTTATACCCAAAATTGGCACCTCCCGCTAGTCGCGGAAGAATCCGTGGTACGTGCCGCGTGTCGCCTGGGGTGTCAAAGTAGGGTAGGCCTGCTTCGTCACCTATCTAGCCCTGATGAGTCGACGTTGCATGAAAATTCTATTTCGACAGCATTTTATAAAGATAATCGTTAATAGGGTTTTACCCCCCTTGAGTTTTAGGGCCCTGATCCTAATTCCAATTATTCTGAAAATTTTAGGGTTTATGCAGAATCACTTGGGTTTCTTAATTAGGGTTTCCTATTGAATAAAATAATATAATAAATAAGACTTTTGATGAGAGTTGTTACAGGTATACATATTGTCACAAATCTGCGAGATACTTAGCAGATTATTCTCCAGCTCAGTAATGTAGTTAAGTCTTTCAAACGTAACAATCCCATTGGATAACGTTCCTTCACCAATAATTCGACCACCTTCATGACCAGCAAATCCCACATAACCACCATTGATATTTCTAACGTCATACAATAATGCAGTCTTTCCTGTCATATGTCGAGACGCTCCACTATCCATGATCCATCTTGAAATAGCTCTTGGAATTTCCTGCACATATCACAAACACTTCATTAAAGATGCCGATTCATGCTTCACAATTACTAACTAGGAAGCTCCAGCAATTCAAACTGTTTAGTCGAACATGGAGTCCACCCATGCCTCATCAGCCTTAGATGTAACCTTGACTCTCGCAATTTGAATTTTGAAGTTTTCAGCCTTAAGAGGTGGAAAATTTGCATCATAATCAATTTGAATTGAATCCTCAGAAGGTGAAATCTTTTTCTCAATTTTTGGTTTCCAAACTTGTTGAGATAATGCAACCCGCTTGTAAAATTTGTCATTTCTAGTTACCACTTTCTTTATGGGTTCATTTTTCACTTTGGTGTTGTCATTTTTCACACTCTTTTTCTCAACAACCATTGGTGCTTTTCCCTTTTCGTCAACTTTCTTCTTTTGAATCTTCACAGTTTTAGTCTTAGGCTTCATATTGGTACACTTTCGTTCAATGTGACCAACTTGATTACATCTGAAACATGTTCAAGTATCAACAACTCGACTTGTGCCTTCAGACTGAGACTGTGAAGCTCTTTTCTCAAAGAACTCTTCATTCGATTTTGAAAAAATCTCTTTCTCTTCATCAGGAAGTGAACTCGAACTGTTCATAAACTTTTTCTTATCAGCAAACCTCTTGTTTGGGACATTTCTTTTCTGATAATTCCTACCACCCTGATAACCACCCGACCAGTTATTTCTATTGTTATTATAAAAACGTGATGGATTAACAGATTTCTTGTAGTATGATTTATCTTTCTCAAAACTCATTTTTCTCTTTGTTTGACTCAGATTGTTCACTTCTGACAACTCAACTTCGACCAACTTGAAAACATTTGTCAATTTGTTCATATTAACATTCTCAATCGGAAACTCAGAATCCGAAAACAACTTATCTGAACCCAACATCTTGTACATGACAAGATTTGATTCTTCATTTAAGTTGTTCTTGGAATTTTGTTTCGAAATGTAGTTGTCCAAGAAACACCCATCTTCCTCAGTAGTGTCACTATCCGTTTTTAGCACATTTTCAACAACACCTTTTACAATATCATTTTGGACACTATCGTCATTGGAAGATGTGAACGTGACATCAATTGAATCCGGAACATTCATTTCACTTTCTTCTTCAATTTCAACCAACCTTGATTGCTTTTTCGAGTAGTTATCAAGAACAGGTGGTGGAACTTGATGAAAACCCACCCCAGTTCCATCAGAGTACACATCTTCGCCTGCTTTGTCTTTCCCGATGGGTTTGGGAATAATGTGTTGCAACACAAAGCTTGCGGAGTTGTAACTCTTAAGCTTCAACTGGATTCGCTCATTTTCAATTTCAGCTTCTTGAACTTTAAGTTTCAATTTAGCGATTTCATCCAGTTGTTGGTTGATTGATTCTTCTTTTACTCTAAGCACTGCTTTTAGTTGAACGTTTTCTTTATAAGTTTTACCATTTCGATCATCATTATCTTTCATTGTGCTTTTGAGTTTTTCAAACTTCTCAGAAATTTGACGGTTTTCAAGAATTAACTTTTCATTTTCCTTTTTAACTCTTTCATGATCAGTTTTATCATTTTCAATTTTGTTAGTTAACTCTTTTATCTGTTCAGTTGAAGCTTTAACCATCTTGTCACGATCAAGAATTTGATTCTCAACGCTTTTGACTTTTGTTGTCAGATCATCAACCTTCTTACCGTTGAGATACGTGACTGTGTTACAAAATTTGCATTCTTTGATGCAATTTTTGCAATCAACATTCCCATTGACTTTCTTACCTGTTTCAGTCGTTGACGTGTTTGAACTGACCTGGCTTTTAGACTCAGACACGGAGTTAGGGTCTACCTCAATCGCCTTAGCTGCCAACACCTTATCAGCCATCTTTCCGAGATTTTCAGCAGTCAACTCTTTAGTAGTGTCAATGATTCCAGTATCAACTTTCTTTGACTTCTCTTTCTCTTCTTTCTCCTTCTTCTCTTTCTCTTCTTTCTCTTTTTCGTCTCTAGTTCCCCACCATTTATTCTGCCAATAATCATCATCAATTTTGAACTCATTGATTATGGCTTCTATATCAAGAGTGTTGTGATCAATAGCAATGTTTCCATATGGGTCAAGATAACACTCCCTGTCTGGATCCCATCTTCTTGTTCTTTTCGCTTCCAAATAGATACCAGATATTCTAGTAATTCTGTTTTCAGCTAACATTTTTCTGTATCTATACTTCTGCTCTTCAGTTCTGTCGTCTTTCCACGGAATAGGTTCGTTTTTCGCCATGAATGCGTAACCAACCGCATCTTCCTCCGGTAGAACCTCTTGACTCCAATCATAACCCTCATCATCATAAATCACCGCAAGAGCTCTAGATTTCTCTTTGTTGTCTTCAACCTGCTTCAATCTAGGCGGCTCGGATTTATTCTGATGATATATTGCCTTCTTGTAGTAATCCTCTCTAAAAGGGTTCTCCGACTCATCAGCATATGCGTTTCTGCATTCTCGTTTAAAGTGACATTTCTGCTTACACTTGAAGCACGTCACCTTGGACTTATCAAATCCTAGCTTGGTAGATGGACCACCAATTGTCTTCCTGCCGGTTATTTCCATGAAACGCTGTGCTCGACGAACAGCACTGGCCATGCACCAACGAATGTCGATTAATTCCATTTCTTCAGGATCTATTTGATCATAGTCCTCTTTCGTTAAGTTGGTGTTGCCTATCTTCCCTGCTACTAACCCTTCATACGACTCCGACACAGATGCTAGGAAAATCATCTGTTGTTTAGCAGATTCCTCATCAAAATTCTGAGCATTCTTTAAATCTATTGCGATGTTGCATTGAAAATGATTCTTTGCATCAGAATGACTTGCAGATGATGAAGATCCACTGTGATAACCACTGTGATTTCCACTGCTTTGACCACTTTGACTTTCTTTGCTAGTTGTGGACACATTCTCAGCAGAAAACGCCGTCTTGGGAGAATTTGCTTTTGGCATCATGCTTTTTGGATAATACAAATCCAAATTTTGCTGATAAGATGAGTGATTGACTTTAAATGTCTTCTTTAATTCCAACTCGTGACTCTCGAGTTTCTCAATCAGCAAATCTGGGGTTAACACTTCTGGTGCCTTGATAGTATTTTTCAGCATCAGCGCATAATATCTCCAATCCATTTCGTCTGGCAATGAATCGAACAATTTGTCTACTAGCTCATCATCAGGATACTTAATACCATGTCTAGCGAGTTCCAGCTTCAGGTGTCCAAACCTCTCGATCATTTTTGACACTGATTCGTTCTTTAAACACCCAAACATATCAAACTCTTTCCTAAGTAGTTTCTTTTTGTTTTTCTTGATTTCTTCACTACCTATACATTTCTTTTCTAGCTTTTCCCAGAGATCTTTAGAACTAGAGTATTCAATCAGAGAGATTATATCTTCACGAACAGATTGAAACATCAACGCAATACATTTCTGCTCAGCAACAAACGACTCTATCTCTTCAGATGATGATAAAGTTTCACCCTTTTTGTTTCCACCATCGTAACCATTTTTGAGATTCTTCCAACTAGGAAACGCAAACGCCATCAACCAATCTTCAAATTTCTTTGCCCGTCGACTATAATCCTCGATAGCCATCAACTTCGGCGGTTTGTTGTAAGTTCCGAATGCACTTTCAACCTCCAAAGCATCCGATAATTTCTTCTTGGAATTTGGCGGGTTTTCATTGTTGTTGCTTGAAGATGTATCGTCTCCTGAATTTCCAGCAAATGCGTACATGTCGCTAAACGGGCTTAAAAAATGTCATCCATCTTGAATGTACCTGCAAAATCAGCAAACACTTAGCAAAATTTTCGAGATTTTGAAAAACAGTGACAAATAAGCGAAATCAGCTTGTATGTCCACAAAAGCGAAATATCAATATGCCAAATAAGCGAAACTAGACTTGACAGATAAGCGAAATAGTATTTGACAAATAAGCGAAAGCAGATTTGTCAGTATAAGCGAAACTGACTAGTCCGTATGAGCGAAATGTCCGTAAGAGCGAAACTACAGGTTATTTCGAGCGAAACCTTCGATGTCCGAATAAGCGAAATATGGATTTTAACTGATTTTTATCATTTATAAGTCGTGTTTTAACCTGAATCTTTCTAGGGTTTGTTAATTGTATGTTTTACACATTATATTCAAAATTCAGGCCATTTCAACCGTAGGAACTAGCTCAAATCGAAAAAGTATGAGAGAAAGTGAGTAGAAGTAAGAGAATTCTGTAGATTCAACATAATGAAGTCCAAAACCTGTTTAACCTGCACTTCCTCTACTTCAACATAAGTTTCACAAATTTATAACAGTTGTATTTAAGAAACTTACTGGTAAACATCATTTATTCAACAAACATACTAGTTACATCAAGTTCAAATGAATGACCTTGATTAACTAAACACACAATCTTTCAAAACATTTGTATATGACATTCAAAATTTTCAACATATTCTCCCAACCCAATTTAGTTCATCATGTTTAGCACTTGGAATTTTGAAAATCCGCTTTCCAACATCAGTTGTCGAAAATCTTTTTGTATTTTACAAAATTTAAGCTAAAACACAATATTTTTGGATTTTTGATTTTAAAGAAATGCAGTAAAGAAATATCTACAAACAATATTTTTGGTGAGTTTGTGTAAGAGGATCATATCAGTTTATGAGATACATCACAAGCACCGTTAAGCTTTTGACATTTTAAGTTTTAAACGATTCACGTAGATTGACGATATGTTTGTCCTCTTAAGCTCAATCTAAAAACTTTCGACATGCTTACCGATACTTTAAGGTATATTAATTTTGCACTAAATTCTTATGGACCCCACGATCTCAGCATATCCCCTCATCATGCAATACACTAACTCAAGTAATGCCTTTAAACTTTCATCAACTGTGATATGTGCGAAAACAAAGCAGAATGTTTAAACATTAACAATCAGGTCGATACTTCCGTATACGCAGAGAAAGTCCAATGTTTAAACAAAATAAGAAAATAAAACAAGTTGAAGTTGTTTAGGCTTTAACCACCAGGTCAATACTCCCGTATACGCAGAGGTGATCCAAAGCTTAAACGAAACACCAAAGAAAATAAAGCAGAACGTTTAGGCAACAACATCCAGGTCGATACTCACGTATACGCAGAGGATGTCCGATGCTTAAACAAAATAAAGAAATAAAACAAGTTTAAGTCTTTGCAAAATGAAATGCACAAAATCACAGTGACTTTTTAGCAAGTTGTGAAAGTTCACAAACTGACGTTCACAAACTGACCGGTTTTTATGTCTTTCGACATTCAGCGATTACTGAGTAGGTACACAGTCGAGAAGGACAAAACTAAGTACTATGCTTTCAACCATGTTTTCCACTAGAACTAGGCTTTTTCATTTATGTTTGTATCGTTATCACAAATCTACTAGTCTAGCTGAGCCTATCGTCACATCTTTAGTGAGACCGATTATCACATTTGACATTTCATTTCTTTAGCATGCTGTGATAGTCTACTGATCTACTATCATTTCCTCTTATCTCAACAAAACTCATTTTTGCTTTTTCAATGTTTTTGGCATTTTCAAATTTTCTAATTTTTTTTAAAATTTTTCTCCCCCTAAAATCAAAATATGTTTCAATTTTGATTTTCAAGGAAAATTTGAAAACAAACTGACAACCGATATCGAATTACTTCAATTCGCCATCCACATGGCATAAGCAATCAGAACTCCCCCTGACAACAAACTATTTTCCCATTGTGATTTCAAAACACTTAAGTTTGTTTTAATCAAATGTTTCTTTCGGAAAATTAGTTTTGTTGAATTAACAAACCACTTGTTGGTTAGGGGATTACTTCATCACTTTGTTCTCCTTTAACCATTTTGAAAAATTTAACAATTCAAGATTCTATCAACACAAACACTTGTAGGAAATCAAGTACAACTTAATGTCCCTGATTTACCACATGTAAGGCGAAAAATCACCAGAGTGAAATTTCTCAAGAAAGATACCGATTCATGTTCCACGCTTACCAACCTGGGAACTCCGGCAAGTCAGGTTTTTCTATTTGAAAAGATTCACCCAAGCCTGACCAGCCTTGGGTGATTTTGAATTCTTGTTCAACAATGATGGAAAATTTGCATCATCCATTGTTAAACCTGAATTCTCAGATTTTACCTCAACAACGGGCTCTTCTGGCTTTGACGAACCAGAATCATTGCCTGAATGTGGCTTGTCTGACTTTGAGACGTCAGATTCATCGCCTGATGGTGGCTTGTCTGACTTTGACACATCAGATTCATCGCCGACCATTTTCTTCTTCTTCTTTTCTTCTTTCGTCCTCAGATTTGTATCCGATGAATTCGTCTTGCTTGACTTTGCAATCGAGTTAGTTGATTCATCAGAACTCTTATTCAATATGTCCGGTGAACCTGAAGACAAAATTTTCTCCAGATATTCTCTTGCCTTCTTCCTCTTCTTCCTCAGTCTGTCTTTCTGCCCCTGAGAAAGCTTTACTTTCTTTTCTTGAACTTTAGGTTCTTGAACCTTCTGTTCTTTGGGCTTGACGTTGACTGGTTTCTTTGCCATTCTTTGAGATTCAACCCTTGATCTTCCCATTGATCTCCTTGGGCAATCTCTGGCAATATGTCCTCTGATATGACAATTATAGCATCTTCTTGTTTCATAATTCCAATTCTGGCAGTTAACAGCAATGTGTCCTCTCACACCACAGGTGTAGCACACTCTGTTATCGTACCATCCACTTCTGTCAGTCCAAACCTTCAGATCATAACATTGTTTGGCTTGATTATAGTCATTTCTCCTCTTCAATGCTGGATTTGGCTTTTGAGCACTGTGGTCAAACCTGCACCACTTATTACCAACTATTTTTGAGTTTTGATTTTTAAATTTTTGTAATTTTTCATAATGATTGGATGACTGAACTGATGAGCTTTTATTTTCATTTTGAAAATTTTTCAAATTTTTAACTTTTTGTTTCTGTTCTACAATCTTCTTAACAGGTTTTTGCTTAGAGCATTCACCTATTTCAGTAGACTGCAAAACAGTATTTTGAAATTTTTCTTGTAATTCTAAAAATATTTTTCTTTTCTTTTCTCTTTCTATTTCATCATCAGCTTTGTCATCGCAATCTTCAATTTTGACTTTGTCAAAATTTGTGACATTGTCACTTATTGGAACAAAATTGATCGGTTTTGGACAGACATGTGATGTAGAATTCACAAAACCTTTCAATTTCTTTTCAAGCTCATCAATTTTGTTCCTTGAATTCTCAGCTTCATTTTCAAGTCGAATGATTTTCTAAAGATGAGAATTTATTTCAATCTGTTTTTCAAGATTATTTTTAAAAATAACAGATTTTTCATCTTCTAAAACCTTCATTTGACTTTGAAAATCTTTTTCTTTTTCTTTAAAATTTTTGTTATCTAATGACAAACTCTCAACATTCTTCAAAAATTTGTCATTTTCAGATTTTAGTTTTTCGCAGTTCAAGCGCAACTCCAAAATCTGTTCATCATCAGCTTTCTTCTCGTCTTTCAAAGCTTTGTTTTCCAATGTCAAATTCTCCACATCTTTCAAGAAATTGACATTTTCTGCTTCAGATTTTTCGCATTTTGAGCATACAACTTCATATTTTGAATTTTTATCCTTCTTGGATTCTTCAATCTTTGAAATATCCTGTGTCTCTGTCTTGTATGTACCTGCACAAAAAATTTTAACAAAATCAAGAGGATTCAAATATTCATCAATATAACAACCCCTCTTAATATCGTATTTCATAACATTTTTTGCAGCAAGACACACAGAGATTCTTTTTCTCATTTCAATGATTACATCCAAATTTATCTTTTCTAATTCTCCTCTTATTTCATCCATTAACTTCCTTTTTCTTGGTTCTTCATCATCCCTGTGTGATTTAATTCTATTGATGAAATCTCTTAAACCATACCGTGATAGACTAGAATTCCGTTTCAGTTCATGCAAAAATTTATCCCATTCCAAATGTAATGCATCAACAAATCTTGAAATTTGTTCATCCTTTGAAAAATATATCCCATGTCTTTCTAACTTGTAAATTAACTCGTTAAACCGTTTTTCCAACTTCTCCAATGATTCATTCTTCATACACAACAAATTTTCGAATCTTTTAACATAAACATCCTTATCACTTAATCTCCCACACCAAGATTCACAAGGCCAATCATTTAAATTTTCAAGATTCTTGTTTTCCTTTTCGTCAAACATTTTGATTTCTTGGTATTTGTGCCTTGTAAAACACCTCAAATCTCCTGCAAACAAACAAACAACTAACTATTAGGCCTTAACTTGTATTGGAGGTGCAAATTACTTGGACAAATAAATGGGCTGACAACACTTTTAACACAACTCGATGAAATCAAACAATTAATGGGTTGTTTTAAATGTGTACAATTACTGATTGGGCCTCACTACTTTAATCAGTTTTAATATTCATTGGGCCGAGAACGATTTGCTTTAACTGTTGATTGAACCGATTTAATCCACTATCCCGACAACAATTAGTTATAACAGACTATGATTGGGCCGCTGAATCTGAATTCACATGCAACTCTTGGGTCAAGACAAACAGCCAATTACTTTGTATGTCGACAAAATCACTTATCCGACAAGTATTAATTGAGTATAAAACTGATTGAAAGTGATCACATGCAGCCGACAACAAATATTCCAACAAATATTATGTTCACGTTCAATCAAAATTAGATGTGATGACACAAAAGCGAAATCAACAACTTGTCACAAAAAGCGAAATCAGAAATTGACTGATAAGCGAAATCAGCGTCCTTATCAGCGAAACCCTATGAACGAAATCTGATTTTGTCTCTATGAGCGAAATAGCAATGTTCAAATGAGCGAAATCAAATTTTAATGGCCCTTGGAGCGAAACCCTTTGATTACCGTAAAAGCGAAACCCGGTTTTTAGGTAGTTTTTACCATTTTTAAGCCATATTTTAGGGTTTGTTATTACTGTATTTCACACGTTATACTCGAAAATCAGTCCATTTCAACTGTAGGAACCAGTTCAAATCAGAAAAGTATGAGAAGAAGTGAGTAGAAGTAAGAGAATCTGGTAGAATCAAGCTGTAGTAGTATGAACTCCTCGTCCTGAGCTCTGATACCACTTGTTGGACCGTGTTCCAACCCTAAACAGTCAGTTGAGAATGTTCATCTTCAAATACAAAGGCGGAATCAATGCATATGAAGTTACACAGCTTTTCTCTTTAAATTCCTTCTCTATTTATGCTTTCTGAATCAATTTTGACAGAGTTTAGTTACACAAAGCATGACAAGATTCCGCTCCAACATACACAACTAATGACTAGGTTTCGCTCCAAATGACTATATATAGTGCCAGTAGTTTCGCTCCAATGACCTGACAAATAAGCGAAACTACCTACTTACCACATAAGCGAAACCTCTACTTGACAAATAAGCGAAACCTTATACAACATATGACACAAGAGCGAAACCTCAACATAATAACCTAATTTTGACTTTCAAGACCCTATGTTGACCTATCTTGACCTAAGACTTAATGTAGATGTAGTCAACAGACATTCCATGCATCAACAATAAAGACCTAGTATCTCAGAAAGAGGGGTCTTTCAAACAAGATTTCTGGGGTTACCCATATATCCGAGAGATGTTCCCCACGATATAAGCAAGTTTGAATTTTAGATTTATATCTCGACACAATCTACTAAATGTGTAAAAACCTACTGGCACATCATCAGTGAGACCGTTTATCACATTTTACTTTTCATTTATTTAGCATGCTGTGATCGTCCACTGATGTACTATCATTTCCTTTTTTCTCAACAAAACTCATTTTTGTTTTATCATGTTTTTGGCTTTTTCAAATTTTCTAATGTTTTTGGATTTTCTGAAATTTCTTACTCCCCCTAAAATGCAAAAACATTTAAAGGAAATTTGAAAACAAACTGTACAAATAAAGTGATAACTGTTATCAAATCACTTCAATTCGTCATCCACTTTGCATAAACAATCAGAACTCCCCCTCACAACAAACTATTTTCCCATTATGATTTCAAAACACTTAAGTTTGTTTTAATCAAATGGTTTTTCCGGAAAATAAGTTTAGTTGATTTTATCACTTGTCAGATTGGGGATTCATTCATCACATTGTTTTCTCAAAGACTTGTAGGAATGATCAAATCAAGTTCAACCTAATGACCTTGATTAACCATTTGTAAGTGAAAACCTTCTTCAATCACTTGTAGGTTCACTTATCAATCAACACCACTTGTAAAATCAAAATATAATAATTTAAGAACAACTACCACTTGTAGGTTTACCGAATAACCACTTATAGAAGGATGCCGATTCCTGCTTCACTCTTACCAACCTGGAAGCTCCGGCAAGTCAGGATTTCAGTTTGGAAGTACTTTCCCCCAAGCCTGACTAGCCTTGGGAAATTCTGGTACACATCTATCCCACCAACATTTTGATTTGTAAAATTCTTTTGCACCTTTAACTTTTCCATCAACCATCTTCCCGAAAATATGTTTAATTTTTTCATTAAACACTTTTTCAGCATCAAATTCCTTTTTACCAGTAAAGAATTGATCTGATATCTCAAACCTACCTTTTGATTTCAAATTTTCTTTTGACAATTGCGGAAAGTTTTCCTCATTCAACTCTGGAACGCAATTATGAACCTTTTTCTCAACAGATGACTCCTCTGATTTTATGGAATCCGATTCATTGTCAGAACTATTCTCAGATTTTACAACCCATTTTTGTTTGTTCAAATCGACTTTTCTTTTATAAAAACGTTTTAAAACATCACCAGTTTCGAAAGTCGAATTTTCAAACACTTTAGATTTCTCAGTTGATTGTTTCTTTTCATCAACACATTTTTCTTTCAAATTTGAGTTAACAGAAACTCCCTGTTTTGTGTTGTTGAACTGTTGGCAATTCCAAGCAATATGTCCAACTTTTTGACATTTAAAACAAGTTCTTCTATCAACCCTTTGAGAAAATTTCTTTACATTCTTCTTTACTTCAGCAAGAAACACTTGATTGGACTGTTTCCAGAATGGTTTCTTCTGTTCATCTTCAGAACTCCCTCCTGCAACAAATGTTGTTTTTGGTTTATAACTTTTCTCATTTTTATAGTTTTCTGGGAAAATGAAACCTAAACCTTGCTTTTTGAAATTACCGTTACGGTTTGGTTTCTTTCGATAACCTGGACCAGAACCGTAACCCTTTTTCTTGTTCAATCTCTGTTGAACTCTTGAAGTGTATTTTTTAGGTTTTTCATAAAGATTTAAATCTTTTATTTCAGAAATATTAATTTCTGTTAATTTGAAAACCTGTTTGATCATTTAAGATTTGACACTTCTTATTGGAAATTCCTCATCAGAATATAATTTGTCTGAATCATTCAAAGTATAAGCCACTTTGATTGATCCATCATTCAAATTAGATTTTGATAACATGAATTCTTTATTGTAAACCCTTTTAACCGGTGAACTCGGACTCTTTTCTGATGAACTCGGACTTTCAGATTTAGACTCCGACTTTGACTCTTCATCCATATCCAACACCTGATCGACCACTTTCTTTAACAACTCAGACTCATGATCAGTGTCAGACGCTGTGAATGTGACATCAATATTGTCTGGTAATTCATCAATGATTTCAGACTTTAACTTGATGTTGAGAGCCTTATTTACACGTTCCTCATTTGGCTTTCTGGGAGAATAACTTTCATGAATCAGGGGTGGACATCTATTATACTTGACACTTTGTTTCTTACCAGTATCAGTATCTTCAGTCTTTTCCTCCTTGAATGCTTCAAGACCTGCAACAGTAGGATAAACACGATCAATCAAATAATCACATGTTGTATAACTCAACAACAAACGTTTAATCCTTTCACTCTCAATCTTTTCAAGCTCTAAATCCTGCTTCAGCTTAGCACAATCTTCAATATACTCATTGATGATCTTCTGTTTCATCATTAATGTAGAGCTCATTTTTGACATAGCAGAATCAATTTCTGAGTTTGTCTTTTTCAGACCATCAACTGTTCTATTCAAAACATCATATGACTCTTTCACATACTTCAAATCGGACAACAAATTTTCTTTCAGCTCTTCCAACTCACTAATCTTCTTGTCTTTCTCTTCACAATGTGTGCAAGACTCCACACATTTCTGACAAGGTTTAATGACTTCAACTATCTTTTCAATCTCAACAGTCTTTTCAACTTCAACAAGTTTCTCAACTTCAACAATTTTTTCTATCTCAACAATTTTCTCAACTTCGACTATTTTTTCGACTTCAACTATTTTTTCTACCACTTTCTCCACTTCAATGATTTTTTCTACTACTTTCCCAGTTACTTGATCAATATTAGCTTCTCCAGCTTCTGTCTTTGCTTTTTCATCAGCCAGGATTCTTGCTGCTTCCAGCTCTCTCCTCAATCTGGCAATCTTCTTCTGATTCAGCAACTCAACTTTATCTGCAAAAAACAAATTAAAACTGTCAGGATCTATGCCTTTTCTATCTTTGTTAAGATATTATTCCTCATCATCGGTATCAATATCACTTCCTAGTTCTGGAAAAATCGGGATTCTTTACTGACTAGCCTCATCTTCACCCAGAATTCTAGCAACAAGACCTGAACCTGGTGGAATGTATTTATCCCAGCTGAAACCTTCTGCAACAAATTCATCATCTTGATCAATTATCCCAGAACAAGCTCTTCTCTCTTCAATGGTACGTGCATGAGCAGTTTGTGGTTGTCGTACAGTTTGTGGTTGTTGATCAATCTGATGAAAAATTGACTTTTGATAATAATCATTCTTTCCATCTTGTCTCCCAGTTGCTTCTTTGTTTTTGCATTCTCATTTAAGATGGCCTTTTCCTTTACAACGTAAACAGGTGACTTTTGATTTGTCAAACCCTATTGGAGATTCACTTATTCCCCGAAAATCATCTCTACCAGTGATTTGTGTAAATTTTTCTGCTCTTTGAATAGCACTGGCTAAACACCACTTCACATCCATCAACTCAAGTTCCTCCGCATCAATTTGGTTATAATCTTCTTTTGTAAGCATCGGATTTCCAATTCTGCCACCAATCAAGCTTTCATATGATTCCAACATAGCAACGAGTGATGCCATGTGTTGCTTTGCTATTTTCGGAGACAAATTTTGACCATTTTGAATGTTCAAGGTAACATTGCACTGTAGATTTGTAGAATTCTGTTGTTGAGGACTTGATGTTGTATGATTCGGATCAAAGCTTGAATATGAAGATGAAGATCCACCACTCTATGTCAAATTACTACACTTTGTTCCAGACGAAGTATCAGCACTAAAACCAGTTTGGATCTTTGGGCTAAGGCTGGGGGTAGCCTCAAACTTGTTCCCTCTATAATATAAACTGACATCTTGTTGAGCATTTGGATTCTTCATGATTGCTGTTTTCTGAATATCCAACTTGTGCTCTTCAATCTTTTGAATAAACTGTGCCATATTCATATTTTCTGATTTTCTCATGTGTTTCACAATCAACAAATAAGTTCCCCATTTTTGTTGTGGTAATGCATCAGCAAGTTTATCAACCCATTCATCATCATCTTTCTTAATGTCCAATCTTCCCATTTCCAATACCAAATGACAATATCTATCAATGGTCATCTTTGTTGTTTCATGATCGAAAGCTGCAAACATATCAAATGATTTCTTCAATAATGCTTTTTTTTTATCATATATGCGCTTCCTTTGAACTTTTGAATCAATGCATTCCAAATCGATCTAGCAGTATTCTCATGCTGAAGCAGAACAAAGATATCTTCCTTTACCGCTTGTTGTAGAAGACTAATCATCATTTTCTCACTTGTATACTTCAATTTATCACTTTCTGAGAAATCACAAAAAGCTTTTTCAAGCCCACGCTCGTTTTTCGGTTTCTCATAATCTTTGTTTAAAGCACACCATCCGTCAAACTTATATGCTTGCACCCAGTTCTCAAATCGATTTTGCCAACCTTTAAAATCTTCAATGAACATTAGCTTAGGTGGTTTTTGGTAAGTTCCTGTTTCATTCTCACTGTACAATGTTTCGGCAGCTGTAACTGGTGCAATCGGTGTCGCAAATGCATTGTAAAATTCTTCTTCCATGATTCGGCAAATTTTTTTACAAAAACACAAGTCTCAAACGGAATACAGATTCAAACGAAATTACTTTCAAACGAGATTACTTTTCAAACGAAATTCCCTCTCAAACGGAATCACCCTTCAAACGGAAACACCTTTCAAACGGAATAACCTAATTTCGTTTGAACAAGCACAGTTTCAAACGGAATACCGAGTTGAAACGAAATTATCTAATTTCGTTTGAAACGACTCAAATGGAATTACACCCAGAAACGAAATAAGCTTTTTCAGGCGGAATTAGGTGTATTTTTCAAACGGAATAGCGATTTCAAGCGGAATCAAGTGCTAATCTCGTTTGAAATATTGCTGACGTCATCAAATGCGATCTGAAATTCAAACGGAATTACGTATTTTACCAGTTTTAGATCGAATTAAGGTCCAATTCTTTCAAGGATTCGTTAAAACACTGTTTTACTTATAATATGTGAGTTTCAGACCATTTTGACCGTAAAGTTTTGTGAATTTTGCAAAAGAAGGTGTAGAAAACAGAAAAAATGGTTGTATTGGTAAGAACTCTTCTTCCTGAGCTCTGATACCACTTGTAGGATCGATTTGTGACCCAAACGAGTTAATCAGAAGAATTCTTGTTTGTTTCAGAGGCGGAAACAAAGAAACAGACTTCTAAAACAGCTTGTTTCACTCTTAAACATCTTGTTTTATTGATTTAACAGCAACACAGATCAAATGACGCGTCGGTAGCACTTCGGTACCGGAATCGCAGAAGTTACAAATGATTTCATTTGGGTGGCTATATATAGAGATGTGATTCCGTTTGAAAGTGCACATGACACTTTCAAGCGGAATTAACAATGTTAATATCGTTTGAAAGTGTACATGACACTTTCAAGCAGAATTAACCTATTCACACCCAAAACCTATCATTTTCCTCGTACAACGTGCCCTGGTCTAACAATTCTAATACTAGACTCGATACAAGACGAAGTCGACAGACGTAATGCACCAACAAACTCTTTGACTCTCAGCTTGTAATTCCTGAAATAAAACAACTAGCCATGAAAGAACACTTACAAAATGTTCTAAGGCTGGAAAATGAACTAGAAAACTCAGGTAGGTGGCCTCCAAAAGATGGTAGCCTCCACTTAGAGTTCAAGAGATGAGAATGAGGAAATGAGCAATGATGGAGGATGAATGCCTTGCTATTTATAGTTGTAGAGATGCCATGAGATCTTGACATGTGTATTGTGTGGTTAGCAAGGCATAATCTCATCTATACAAGTGTGTGGATCAAATTAGAAGGCTTGGAAAACACTAAACTTGGTGATTAAGTTCATAAAACAATTAAACAAAACAAAGGAGTTCAGCTGTTTTGCTGAAACAACTTTCTGCCCAGATGAGGGCATCACCGGACGCGACGGCATAGGCCTTCTGCTGTCGCCGGACGCGAGGGCATAGGTCCGACTTTTAGAAATGGCAGAACATGTCCCTACACACTTCTATGAGCATTTTTTACGCATTTAACCCCCGTTAAGCCAATTTTAAGGCTCTACAAGGATGTTAAAGCATAGGGGACTTGAAATATGCTTGGAAATATCACGGATGTCGGTTCGTTTGGCCGTACGATCGCGTTGTTTGGTTAATTACGATGAAACTTGAACGGACGCGAAAACGATCCAAATTGCGAAACAAAAGGTATTTTTGCATTCCTATCACTAAAATAAAATATTTTAGTGATTACAAAATTTTTTGGATGTCCGGATATGGTTAGAACGCAAGATATGCACGTATATGCAAACTTGTGCAGTTTTTGACGCTTTTAGTCCCTATGATCAAATAAGCGTATTTTCGCATACCGAACCCCTCAAAACTTATTTCTAAGCTATGTTAGGGATATTTAAGGTATGTTTAGCTTATGATCTTGTTCCGGAGTGTTCGTTTCTATGCGAATCGGCAGACTTTTGCAGTGTGTCGCAATTAGTCCCTGTGATCGAATAAACTTATTTTTGCCATACCAAACCCTTTAAAACTTATTTCTAAGTTATGTAAAGGTTATTTACGGTATGTTAAGCTTATGTCACTATTCCAGAGTATATGTCACGTTAAACTGGTTACGTTTACGTAACAGTTTGCGTATAACTTCCAGAAAAGCTTCTCGAGAGTTCGGAATCATACGAAATTTGATATGTGTACCTGTCACATGTAATTGTACAAATCCCGAGAATGAAATAAAAGATTTCATTGGATTCGTATTTGTATGATGATCGTAATGGCACAAATGTCACAAATATCAAGTACATTGTTTGAAATAGAAATACAACAAGTTTGGAATGAACAAATTACAACAAGTATCGAATAACTAAGCTAATAAACAAGAATTTAAGTTTGGTGCATTTCTAGGCATCCTACTAAGTTCCGTTCATCGTCATCATCATCAAAAATCATGCAATACGTTTTAAAGTATAGTTCAATAGAAAAGTATTAACGAGTATACAAGTTTTGAGTAATGGCATATAAGTATGAGAGTTTGAACAATCCACATGACAAAAATAGTTAACGAGATTAATGTAAACATGGCATGCAATTTAACAAGTCAACCCTCTGATTACTGCCAGAATAAAAGACTTAACATGACCTCAAGAATACGGGCGGTGTGTTACTCCTATAGCGCTATACATGTTAAGGGGAGGCTCGTACGAAGTTAATGACAGGTAAATCGCACAAAAGAATCATCCAAGTATACAAATCAAGTATCCTGTATTTAAGCATGTATGATTGGATTGTTTGTGTTTGTGATTTAAGCATAAAGTATGATTTCGTGTGTTTAAATAATATATCGTATTGCACCAAAAAGTGTAAAAGGAAAAAGGGTCATGTATATTCACAATTGCAAAATCTTTCTGATTATCCGTGAGTGACGAGTTGTTTGGGAATGGGGGATCGGAGGTAAGGTCATAAGGCATTTATGGAGTGGTTAGATTAGGGATTTAGAATTTAAGTACAAAAGTATTTATGAATAAAAGTATATCTAGTCTAAGTACTCGTTTTGACACTAAGTTGTATGTGATTTTATGGGTCCTAGTTTGCCCATTAGAATCAACAACGAGAGACTTAGAATCATAGATAAGTTAGCCTAAGTTCGTGATGAATAATCATAAACCGGTTATCATCATAAGTTCGGTCATGTTCATATATATATACATATAATTATATAGTTATAAAATAATCCTAAGCTAAGTTCATCATGAGTTTCATAGATTGTCATATAAGTCAATCATGGAGGATTAACCTCACTGTATGATTCACCACTACACAAATCATCACAAGTGTAGGTCCCCTTGATGTATGGATCTTTCACAGAATTGTCAATCTAATCAAGAGTGCGGAATCCTCTTGATCAGAATATAGCAGAATGAGTAGAAACAGAAATCACTTTCAAACTGGGTTTCTATTGATTATCTATCAAACAGATTACAATCAATCAAGATCCCTAACCACACTAATTTCGTCCAAGACTATGTCTCTCACGAAAATCCTCACAAAAACTGTTCTGGCTGATTAACCTCAACCCTAAAGCATAACCTTGTTTATATAACACAAGGTTGCTACTTGGGCTAAGGTTTCCTACATGGGCAAAGCCCAATTCGTCCCCCTAGATCCAAACTGGGTTTTGTTTAGCCCAAACTCTATTATCTCACTAATACAACGCTAAACTCGCTAACTGTTTATCGTTTAACTAATTACAAGATATCCAAAGACCAAATCTAAGCTGTTGTCACAAATATGCACCAACAAACTCTCCCTTGACAATAGCTTTATAAAATAACTTTGTCTTCAGTCATCTTGCAATCTTCATGTAATCTTTGCACTGTCTTTGGTCTTTGGATAGCTTCAACTTCAATAGCTTCTGTCAGCAACAGACTCCCCCTAAGCTGATGCATCCAATCACCAAATCTTCAAAAACTTTAGCGTTTGAGTAAACTCCAGTTCAGCATTTGTATAGCAATCTTCAAACTCTTCAACTTTGTCTGCAATGTAGAAAGGAGGTTCTACCATGCATCCAATCAAACTCTCATCTCTTCACAGCAACTCATCACTTTAACTTCTCAGCAACACACTGCTTCAACCTGTATACTATAAAACAAACATCTCGAGAAACCATAAGAATTTTTCAACAAAGTTAAATAAATTATTATTATTCAAGAGATAGTTAAACTGTATCACAGATTAAGCATTTTCAATTTCATCACCAACACGCAAAAAAAAAATTTTTTTTTAATCACACACCCTATAACCCGCATGATTTAAAATTTTGAACTCACTTTCCAACACCGTCTCCCCCTATCAGTAACAATTCCTCCAAGAATAACAGTTTTCCGTACGTTAAGAATTTTGACAGAAAAAGACACTATTTTTGGATTTTTTATATTTTATGAAAGCAAGTAAATAACAAAAAGCAATAAACACTCTATTTTTGTGAGAATCACTGGTAAGAAGATCATATCAGCACAATCAAACTGTTTTCACACAATTAGATAATT
This sequence comes from Helianthus tuberosus, assembly GCA_030545235.1. Classification (NCBI taxonomy): domain Eukaryota; kingdom Viridiplantae; phylum Streptophyta; class Magnoliopsida; order Asterales; family Asteraceae; genus Helianthus; species Helianthus tuberosus. Next base: position 5,433 of record JARYGA010014252.1, on the reverse strand, counting down.
CTTTATTTAATTTTTCGTGAAAAGCAGTCCAAGACGATTACCAGTATGTTTGTCCACTTAAACAAAATGCATGAACATTTCAAGTACCATTACCGTATGATATGTTAAGGTAATTTTATTACTGATATACTAGCGTGTCCCACTTCAGGATATACCCCCGCGATCAAGGTATGCACAAAGATTCAACGTAGTAGGTGAGTATACTGAATTCATCCGTTTTGTTTTTTCAACGTTTAGATAATTGGTGATCAGGTCAGTACTTCCGTACAGCAAAGAGACCAAAATATCTAACGAGGGCTATGACAAATACCAATTTTGGTACAATTTATGCATTTTGCACTTTTTGAATAACTCTCTATGAGAGCTTCTTCATTTTCAGGGTTTTGGCATTTTTAGCTCTTTTAAGATATTCTGGGTGTGCCTAGGTCAGCATGTATCTGGATGCAGCAGAAGGACAACCCTGATATCCCCATATGAAATAACAGTATAAAGACCCAAAATCTCAGATTTTGGCAATCTATCAACGCAAGATTTAAGGTCATTAAACCATACACCACTGATGTGTTCCCCACTCATACACAGTTTATTTAGGTTTATATCACATTGGTAAGTTGATTATTTCATGCTTTTTTCCTACTGGTACATCATATGATGAAGTTGCTATCATACTTAAGCAATTTAATTTATTTTCAGTGTGACAGTCTAACTTGCTGATGTACTATCATTTCTTCTTTTTCACACAGTGATAACTCATTTTTTATTTTCTAATTTTTTTATGTTTTTGATTTTTCAATGTTTTTGTATTTTTTATTTTTTAAGAAAAGCAGTAAACTATTTACAAAATTCTTATGAAAAACCAGTTATTCAGGATTCCTCTTCCCGTTGAGTTCGACTAAATGTTCAAAGCGAGCCCTGTCAAAAGCTTTAGTATAAAGATCTGACAGGTTATCTTCTGTGTCAACTCGATGTAATTCAATTAGTCTCTTTTCAGCACAATCCCGTATAAAATGATGACGTATGTCAATATGTTTTGTGCGACTGTGTTTCACGGGATTATTTGTTATTGAAATTGTGGCATTATTGTCTATCATAATAGGAGTATGAGTGAAATCTAAACCGTAATCGTGCATTTGCTGTTGTATCCAGAGAACCTGAGAGCAGCAGCTACCCGCAGCAATATATTCAGCTTCACACGTAGAAGTAGACACACAAGATTGCTTCTTGCATTGCCAAGACACAATGCTGCCTCCTAAGAACTGACAACCACCTGTTGTAGATTTTCTGTTCGACTTGCATCCCCCAAAGTCTGAGTCAGTGTAAGCAACAAAATTCATATCACTATCAGCTGGATATCACAACCCAAGTTTAGGTTTCCCTTTCAAGTAACGAAGAATCCGCTTCACTGCTTTCATGTGTGACTCTTTTGGATTAGCTTGATATCTGGCACACAAGCATACGGCAAACATAATGTCAGGTCTTGAAGCAGTCAAGTACATTAGAGAACCAATCATTGCCCTGTATTGAGTTGGATCAACGTCTTCAGTACTTTCATGATCTGGGCCAAGATTGTGATTTTCGCAAATAGGTGTGTTGAAAGTAGAGCAATCATTAATTTTGAACCGACTCAAAATGTCAAACACATACTTTGTTTGATGAATAAACATCCCATCCTCCTTCTGTTCAACTTGTAATCCTAGAAAGTAAGACAGCTCACCCATAGCGCTCATTTCGAACTTGCTCTTCATCACCTGCTCGAACTCTTTACACATGTTTTCATCTGATGACCCAAAGATGATGTCATCCACGTACACCTGTACCAGCAGAAAATCTTCCTTCTTCCTCTTGATGAACAGTGTACTGTCAATCTGACCACTTTCAAAACCATTCTTGATCAGATGTGTAGACAGTGTCTCGTACCACGCCCTGGGAGCTTGATGTAATCCATACAAAGCCTTATCAAGTTTGTAAACTCTATCTGGATAATCTGGATCAACGAACCCATCTGGTTGTGAGACATACACCACTTCTTGGACTTTCCCGTAAAGAAACGCACTCTTCACATCTAGTTGGTAAACTTTAAAGCCCTTGAATGAAGCGAAAGCTAGAAACAAACGAATTGCCTCCAACCTTGCCACTGGTGCAATCACTTCATTGTAATCTATTCCTTCTTGATGATTGAAACCTTTAACCACCAATCGAGCCTTGTTTCATGTCACTATCCCTCTTTCATCCTTCTTGCACCTAAATACCCATTTAGTGCCAATTTCTCTTTCACCTTTAGGAAGGTCAACTAACTCCCAAACCTTCAACTTTGCAAACTGGGCCAATTCCTCTTGCATAGCTTCAACCCATGAATTGTCTTTAAGAGCCATATGAATGTTCTTCGGCTCCTCTTGGGAAATAAAGCAACTATACAAGCACTCGTTCACAATCCCAGTCTTCTCAATCGAAACAAATAAACCAGAATTCGCTGCTATGCTTCTTCTCGTCTGAACACCTGCAGTAGGATCTCCAAGTATCATGTCAACTGGATGATCTCTATTTGCTCGTGTAGTAGCAACGGTATCCACTTCTAAATTATCACCCAGGTTTGATCCAACCTCCCCTGAATGTTCTGATCTGCAAACGGATCAATCAACTGAATTACAATCAATCAAGATCCCTAACAACCTAAATTTCGTCCAAGCTTTAGCTCTCACGAAATTCTATCTCTCAAACACTGTTTTGGCTGATTAACCTAAACCCTAAAGCAAAGCCTTATTTATATAACACAAGGTTTACAACTTGGGCTAAGGTTTCCTACATGGGCAAAGCCCATTTCGTCCACCCTTGACCCAACTGGGTTTTGTTTAGCCCAAACTCTATTATCTCAATAATACAAAGCTAAACCCGCTAACCGTTTATCGTTTTACTAATTACAAGATATCCAAAGACCAAATCTAAGCTGTTGTCACAAACATGCACCAACAAACTCCTTGACAATAGCTTCATAAAATAACTTTGTCTTCAGTCTTCTTGCAATCTTCATGTAGTCTTGCACTGTCTTTGGTCTTTGGATAGCTTCAGCTTCAATAGCTTCTGTCAGCAACAACAAGGATGATTCAGAGGGTCATGAATGAAAAGAAATAATAACTAACTAATACATCATCAAGTAGCTAAGTAAGCCCAATAACACAAGGATGTGGACTAGGCCTAATTAAATTACATGTATATATATATATATATATATATACTAGCCGTTTACCCACGTGATGCGGCGGGAAACATATCACTTAGGTTGGTGAGTATAGGGCAATGTACGGGGCGGTTCGCTTTTGAGCCATAACCAAAACCAAATTCGCGATGCAACGGAAAATACAACACTTGTTAGTAATTCTAAGGGTGTGCGTGAGAAGGTTCAGTTAAGTTGGGTCATAACTAAAATCTAAATTTTCGGTTAAGGTACTTCAAAACCGGTCATGGGGATTTAAATAGTTTTAAAAGGATGTAAACAAACCGAACTGCGCCAAGCCAACAAAAGCACAACCATACGAAAATAATATCTAGATTCATTAAACATGGCGGTCGTTCCAACTCCAAATCCTCGCCGTCGTCTAAAATAATATTTAAGTCGACGTTACGAGCATCTGAGATGGGTGTGTCCGGGTCAACCGACGATGATGTTTTGGACCGCTTTGATTTACGTCTACTGCTAGACGTCATCGTCGGTACGTTTGACCATTTGGGACTTCCTCGTAAAAGCTCCCAACATCTCAAATACATGAAACTGCGTTTTGTAGCATTCTATACTTCCAACGCTCTAATTAAAATATTTCCATCGTTTTGGCCGCTTCCCTAGTTGTCCCGAGTACGTTGGAAGACCTCTTGAAACTGATGACATTTAGAGTTGATATTGGTGCATTTGCTCCAAATAGAATCTTTATCTCGATATTCATCTTTCCCCATTGCTTTAAAGAACATTTCACGATTTTTTTGCCAAAAAACCCGTGATGTTTGGTAATTTGCTACGAAAAAAATACAAAAATTATAATGTTATATTTTAAAAAAATGCATGGGCCGAATTAGGTAAAAAAAATAACTTTTTAAAACGCTTACCAACATCGGGGTCCTCCGATATATCTAGCCACGCATGTGCCAACGCGTATTCCTCGTCTTTCGTCCATGCTAGATAGTTTCCTTTTCGAAGAGGAGCGGTTGGATCTTTCTGTTTGTGAGACCTTTTCCCACGTTTGGATCCCTCGACAACGGGCTCGGGTTGTGTCTCCATTACCGTTTCTATCTCCGGATCGGTATCTTGAGGAGACGGTTGTGAACCGCCCATGGTTGGAAAGGTTTGCGGAACTTGAAAGAACCGTTGAGAACCGCCCATGCCTAGTATTTGCGCACACGCAAATACATTCGGATCCATGTCTTGAAGGTTGAAGTTCGGTTGCGGTTGCGTGGTGTTCGGCCGGTATGTATTGGGGTTACCGGGTCTCGACGGCACACCGAATGGGGATCGGAAGCGATTCATGATTTACTAATGAAAAGAAGGAGTAGAGAAAGTTTATAAAAATAGAGGTGAAAAGTAGAGAATGTTGGTGAAAAGTGGAGAAAGTTTATAAAAAATATGGTGAAAAGTGGGTATTATATAGGTTAAAAGTTGAATAAAATAAAAAAAATTAAAATTTTAAGTGCTACGGGTGATCTCACCAATTGAGTTCGCATACTCCATGTATTAATTCAAACAAACTTTAAGTGCTATTTTATCGACTTTTAATGTTTAGTGTAAATTCCCGTTTAGGGTCAAATTAGGTTTAAATCATCAAGAACACATATATGGTCAGTTATTCGATTTTACTATATTCATTTTTAATAATTTACTAACATAGGTTGGATGTTTTAAAGCCTATTAAAGATACTTGATTTACACTATTAACAAGACATAGGTGAATTTTTTCAAGCAACTCCAAGTTAAAAGGTCAAAGGATGGGATTTCTTACCAAATGACTCCATGGTTAACAAAATAACTTGAGAGTTGGTATAAATAGAGTTTGATTTCTACCCTTTGCTTTGGATTTTTTGGGTTGAATTGACTTGGCTTTACTTAGAAAAAGAATGCGATTTTGTAAAAATTGTTGTTTGAAACAAGATAAGACACAACGTCAATTTGTGATGTAGCTACAAGTTATCTCCAAATTCACAAAAAATAAAAAGAAACAATATGATCTGCTATAATCATTCAATTTACTTAGGAGATTTATCCACCACTTAAATAGCAAACTCAAAAGAAACCTCACATGGCAGCAAAATGTTATAAATATCAAACTCAAAAGAAACTCATGTATGCCTCAAAATGGCAGCAAACTGTTACCCGACCCAAATTCAACCACACCTTTCTTTTCACTTAATAAACACGGTTTATTTCAATATATTTGAGGAACGAAATGGTAA
>JARYGA010014251.1:0-22223 GCA_030545235.1 Helianthus tuberosus | reverse complement strand
TTCATAGATGATTTATTACAAGGTTTTTAACCTTCAAAGTTTTCAAAATCTCGTCAAATTTTGGGTCTAAATAATGTGAACATGTGCAATCTGGAAGGGTGGATGCCTGTACCTCGAGTTTTCTGTCTAAGGCTAGAGTGTTCGTACAAATCCACATAATCAGACCAGTCACTCTTACCTGGGAACTCTTGGGGTGAGTGTCCACTTATAGGCTAAAGCATGTCTTCGCGATACATTAGTATGACCCATTTACTTTGATTAGTCACAAGTGTCATTTGTTTGTTTTAAGTAACGAACAAATGATCACAATCTTCATGCTTTGTCGATATTCTTTTAAGCATTTAATTCTTACTATCCGATAACATCTCACTCGTTTCATTTTCATGTTTCTTTGCTCTTTTAGAATATGCCTCCTCGACGTGATGCACAACCTCAAACTAACGCCGAACTCGTAGCTATTATCACTCAGCAAATCGTAGTTGTACTCCCAAACCTGATAACCCAAGTAAACCAAGCAAACAACAATAACAACAATGCTCCGTGCAACTATAAGACATTCAATTCAGCTAAGCCACTCACATTTACTGGGTCTGAAGGGGCCACTGGACTCCTACAATGGTTTGAGAGTCTCGAAAGTACGTTTCGTCATGTACAATGCCCAAACGAGTGAAAGGTTGAGTTTGCATCGAGTGTATTCCAGAAAAGAGCACTTACATGGTGGAACGGTGTAATGAGGGATAGGGGTGCCGACGTAGCATTGGCACAAACTTGGGAAGAGCTTCGAGCTCTAATGATGAAGGAGTTATGTCCTCGTCATGAACTCAGGGCTTTGGAAAGGGAATTCGACGATCTTAAGCAAGACAGCGGTGAACATCGAGCCTACACTGACCGTTATGAGGAACTGAGCCTGTTATGTCCTACCATGGTTACGCCTTTGGATAAGGCGATCGAAAAGTACATTGATGGTCTTCCTGACCTAGTTTAGGACATTGTTACTGGTAGCAACACTACTACCGTCAGACATGCCATTGAACTATCTGCTACCCTGACTGAATCCCAGATCAGGAAAGGTAAGCTTTTCTGAAAGGGCGACCCGAAACCATCTGATGAGTCTGCACAAGAAAAACCAAAGGATAAACAGAATGAGTCCTCCAAAAAGTCGAAAAAGCGCAAGGCTTCACAAAACTTCGTTGTAGTTGCTCAGAACAATCAGGTTGCACGAAACCAGCCAGCACAACCTCGTACAAAGAAAAACTATGTTGGTACCGCACCTTTGTGCAACAAATGCAACCGTCATCATCTGGAACAAACACAGTGTCACAAATGTACCCACTGTGGGCGATTGGGACATTTGGTCAATACCTGCCACTATGCTATTCAAAACCAAGCTGCTGCAAATCCTGCTGCTGCTCAAGCACAGTTTCCACCTGGATCATGCTATAACTGTGGTGATCTTACTCACTACCGGAACAATTGCCCAAGACTTGTTAACGCAAATCCAGCACGTGGACGAGTGTTTAACATAAACGACGCAAACATAAATGACAATGCAGCAGTGAACAATTAGACTTTTGTATTTTTCCTTGTTATTATCTTTGACGCTTGAAACAATTAAGTTGTTATATAAATAAATTTTTTGTTTCACTATTATTTACAAAACTGATACGATTGTGTGTTTGTGTGACATACCCCTACGATGTCGACACCAAGGAACCATGTTCCTTACAAAACAAACTACTCGTGTGATTCTTTTATTTTATGATCACTTGTGATCTCCCCGAAAATCCTAAGTACTCATTTCTTTTAAGAAACAAAGTACAAGGTACAAGTTACAAATTCTTAAACAGATACTTGAAATACCATTTCAAATCCTTGATTTGATATCTAAAGGTACTTTCATGAATCCTTAATTGGATTCCTTACGTGCTCTAATACGAATGATACGATACGACAAAGACGAAACCAAATCCTTATAAGGTCTTCCTATTTTCATAGTTAGATTCTTGGGGATATTTAAAGTACCAATTAAAGTCCGTGATTGGATTTCTGGTGTACTTTAAATGCATTTATTCAAATTAATGAACGAGCTAATAACTGAATTAACGAATACGCGATTATGTGATTATGTGTTTATGTATAATTCTAAAGCTCGCTATCTAAGTCCTGGTTAATCTTTCGTATTTTCATATGTTAGATTCTCAGAAGGATACTAAAAGTACTATCTTAAATTCCTTAAGGGGCTTTTCTATGCAAATAGTAAGAACCTTGGATTCCAAAGTGCTATTTCAAAACGATTATTTGATTCAAAGTTACAAAGATCCTTTAGTGGTCTATTTAAAGAGATCGTACGATGATCTAGTTAAAGAGATCATGTGTTGATCTAGTTAAAAAGATTGTTCGTTGATCTAGTTAAAAAGATCCTTTGGTGGTCTAATCAAGTCATTACATGTTTGTTCGATTGATTTTACCCTATGCATTATGAAATGAACTATGCGGACTGTGCAAGGAATTACGTAATTATGGATGCATACATAATTATGGAATTCAGTGCATAGAAACCACATCAAGTTTTGTCATGTGTTAAGACCTATAGTTATAAGAATAACGAGACGGGAACAATGTAAAAAAAGGGCATGGTGGATACGCCGCTGGTACCTCCTATATATAAGTGCTATTATTACATTGCGAACGTAGCGTTATTTAAGTTACTAGAAGTCCTGTTATTTGACCAATGTTATTTTATCCTACACTCTCCAACTCTGATTTCGAGCACACACAAGTTTCCTATAATACACTTCATAGGAAACATTCTCCTATCCGTTGTTCGAAGCTCCGTGTTTTTGTTACAACAACGACACCACCTTGACAATTAACAAATTCGCTAAAAATCCAAACGTGGCCCAGAGTTTTACTTAGGAAACGGAAGATTCGTTCGAAAGCGAAACAATCACAATTGATTTCAGAAGTTTCCCCTAAAATTTAAATTTCGGGACGGAATTTCCTAAAGTAGGGGAGACTGTGACATTTGTGTCTCTACGACCATCATACGAATACAAAACCAATGAAATCTTGTGTTTCATTCTAATAATTTGTACAATTTCATGTGACTTTTGCACATATCAATTCTTGTTCAATTTCGAGCTTTAAATCGCTTTCGAGAAAGTTATACGCGAACTGATATGTAAACGTAATCAGTTTAATGCAATAAACACTCCGGAATAGTGACATAGGCTTAACATACCTTAAATAACCTTTACATAACTTAGAAATAAGTTTGGTGTGTCAAAAACAAGTTTATTCGATCGCATGGACTATTTGCGTCAAACTGCGAAAGTATGCCGATTCGTACAGTAACGAACATTCCAGAACATGATCATAAGTTAAACATACCCTAAATATCCTTTACATAGCTTAGAAATAGGCTTTGAGGGGTTCGGTATGCGAAAATAAACTTATTTGATCAACAGGGACTAAAAGCGTCAAAAAGTGCATAAGTTTGCATTTTCGCGCATATCTTACGTTCTGAACATATCCGGACATCCAAAAATTTTTGTAATCATTAAAATATTTTATTTTAATGATTGGAATGCAAAAATACCACTCGTCGCGTAATTTGGATCATTTTTCGCGTCCGTTCGTGTTTGGTCGTAATTAACCGAATAACGCAACCGTACGACCAAAGGAACCGACATCCGAGATAATTTCAAGCATGTTTCAAGTCCCCTATGTTTTAACATCCTTGTAGAGCCTTGAAAATAGATTAACGGGGTTTAAACGCGTCGAAAATGGCTTAAACATGCTGCAAGGACCATTTCTGCCAATTTTCGAAACTTTCTGGCTCTAGGAGGTGGTGGCGTCACGCGACAGAGGTACCCCCTTTTCCGTGACGCAACACGTCGGGTGCATTTTGATAGAAAAATCCATTTTCAGCAACTAGCTTGAATTTGAGGGTCTTTTGTGCAACTTTCTCAATACTATGGCCTGGTTTTAAGCTCCCATTGTATCAAATACCATGTTCCACAAGTGTAGGGTCAAGATTACACCCTCTAAACACATGGAATGATCTCCTTGATCCTAACTTCCTATAAATAGAAGTGGGTTTCATTCTCATTCCTCACACTTGGTTCATAAATCTGCTCTAAGTTGGAGTTTTATACTTCATACCTGAGCAATTTGAATCAAATCTTCCTTGCTTGGACCTTTTGTAAGCTTCTTTCATGTTTTTTATGCTTTTCAAGCATGAAAGTCAAACAGTGTTTGACTTTCTGCTTTCACTAGTCTATGGTCAGCACAAAGTTCCATTGAACTTTGCAACATGAGCGTAATCATGATGGTTATAGTCCCTTGTGACTATACTTACTGATTACCACGTCGATTAGTCGAAGTGACGAGTCAAAGTTTTGGTCAAATTACGTGTTTATGCGTATTTTGCGACGAAACTATTTTCGGGTATCAAAACACTTTGTTTTGATATTAAACTTGTTTTCTAACTTAGTTAAACATGTTTTAACATGTTTAACTCGTCACTTTTAGTCTAGTGCTTGTATAGGGTCGTAAGTCAAGTGGTCTTGACAACCGCTTAGACTTACGAACCATACCCGTTTGGTCGATCTTTAGGATCCGACCAAGCTTGTTTTGTGACCATAGTTGTATAGGGAATAACCTTCCGAGGTTATACCTTATGGTCACTTAGTTTAATTGGTTGTATGTTAGGTAGTTTATATGCCTTAGGAAAATGACCAAAATGCCCTTTTCATGCATAATTGGATTTTAAGCATATGTAACCTAACTTTTGTCACCTAAACTGATTATGCAACATATTTAAACATGTTAGGGCATATAATACTTCTCATAGGACTAGTTAGGCGTCTCGAACGCGCATTAGCGCGAACGACGCATTAACGTAGCATAAGCTACCTTAATGGGTCGTAACGGGCTGTAAGCACTTAGGATAGGTTACGATTTAGAATGTAGGCTTTGTTAAACCATATCACATGAGTTCCAATACTCATTTTGTTTACGAGACCTCATTCTACCCGATCTTCCGATTTAGATACCGATTGTTTAATGTAGTGATTCCATACTAGGTGCCACTTGATTCCTTGATTTCCGAGCTTTGTTAGGACACTTAATCAAGGATACTTACAATCTCAAGTGAGAACATAGTCCCCTCTTTTACGTTTTCAAATGTTTTGGGGTGATACATATGTGCCGATACGCTATTTTCATGATTTCGACTATATGATTATACATAGTACTTATCTTTTGACGAATTGAACTATTGTCCATGGCTTAAACACTGATTTCCAAATTTGTTAGAACTATTTGTTCATTTATACTGTTACTTATACATTCATTAACAATGATCAAGCCGATTGGTAGTACGATATAGCGCTATAGGACTAGACACCCCATTCCTGTTGTATGGAATGTCAGAAACCAAATTTTAACCAAATAGAATTTGCCTTTGTGGTATTTCTGTAGTCTCTAAAGTGTAGTTTGATGCACTAATGTTTGAATGTATTACCAAATCGCGATATATGGTAAATTTCGATATACTACCAACGTGATACTATTTTGCTAAAGCATAATTGATATGCTATTGTTTACTAAAGTATAATTTGATATACTACCAAACCACAATTTAGGTATGTTCCGACATACTACCAACGTGATATTACTTACTAAAGTATAGTTGATATACTACCGATTTTGTTATTTTACAAACTAAAGTATATTTTAATATACTACCAAAGCATAGTTGATGTGCTATTTTCAAATCCAAAGCATAAGTATAATGTATTATAATACCGATGTTTTTCATTCTTAAACCAAAGTATACTTGTGATATACTACCAAATCTATTATTTCTGAAACTAAAGTATATTCTATATTCTACTGTACTATCTATTTAACTATGTCAAAACTAAAGTATATTTAGATATACTACTCATCCGCTTATCTCAAAACCAAAGTATATTTTTGTATATACTATAAGCATTTTACCAAAACGACGCGTTTTAGAAAATAAAACTTTTACAAGGATTCATGGCTATTTTTGAAAACATAAAACCTTCTCTTGTGTTATCCAAAGCCATGAATCTAACACACAAATCCTATGTTACTCACATGCATTTTTATGCTGACGTACCTATTTTCAAATATGTTTCAGGTAATGCTATGTGATGATTGTTGATGCATGCTACACATAGGATGGACTTGTGCTTTAGTGACTTTAAAACTTAAGAGACAATTATTTGTATTTATCTGATTTGTACTAAAACAATGAGTTCAATAATTCAATAAAATGAAACTTTTAATCCATGGTTATGAAACAATGATTCTGTTACGACACTCCCCGATGTTTCTGCCACGGTTTGTTGTTTTACGCGGCCGTTGTGTGACAATATACTTGCAAATCTTCAAGATATCCCCACGAGAGTATATCACCCAGATTTGTTAGGCCTTTCGCAGGATCTATTCTAGTGGAAGAACCTGTAGGAATCGATCAGTGGTAAGGTGCGGAATCCCTCGACAATGTCTGAGAATCAACAACAACAATCTCAACGCTTAACATGTCTGATTTCATTGATTGATAATGAAAGTACACGAGTTCCAGATGAAAGTCAGACAAAGCTTCGCTTCAGCAATCTGGCCAAAAGTTATAGACAACTAGCCCTACACTAGTATTTATAGGCAAACAGGGTAGTGAGGAGTGTCACCCATTCGGACGGTCACCCGATCTGATGGCCATCCGTTCGAATGACATATGTCGTCCGACGGATTTCACTTAACAGATAAAGCATCGATCCCTGTTTTGTCACAAATACATACATATACAAAAACACACAAACAGGACAAAATACATAAGACTCGATACAGACGGAAGCTACAGACATAATGCACTAACAATGATTCACATAAGTTGCATGTATTCAACAAGTATTCGCAAAGTATACACACGTATGATTGCATAAAAGAGTATAAATTTAGTTTGTTCACGAGAATCAGTATTGTTTTTTATTGCGAGAGAAGTGCGATTTGTGTATCGGTTTTGAAATGAACGAGGTAACAAGTATTAAAATGCATAAAAAATTGAGATAACATAAAAGAGAGGCTCAATAAAACATGGGAGTGTTTCGGGTTTAGAAACTTCGACTATTCCAAAGTGAATCGAAAGTCCTTTCAAATTAGGGAAACGTGCTTTGGCCTATAGGTAAAATACTCTTGTCGAGAAGCGATTAATGGTATTTTACCCTTCTAGTTACTACACATCCCTAATCGATTAAAAAATTGAAACTTTGGCTGGATTGAAAATCGAGGAATGGGACTAGTCGACAAGATGTGGGTTTCACCCCAAACTTGGCGATTTCATACCCTAAGTGTGGTTGGTACCCGTCGGGTCAAGAAAGTTAATTCTGACACTTTGACGAGGGTCCACTAGAATTTGAATTGGAAATTTACCATCAAGATGTGGATTTCACTCTTAACTTAATGGTGTAATTTCGTGCAAAATCGATTTGAGCAGATTGAGAGTCATTCACCAAATTGTGGTTTTCACGCCTATTTTGGTGAATTCGTCTCGTATGATACTGTGAGTGCAGTATGTCTATCACCTCCATCAATCTCAGATCGTAGCAGAAAAATGATCAAGACAAGGTTTAGTATTGTTAAAATTAGGGAAAAGTCTATTTTAAATGAGGAGTGGCAAACTTGTAATTAAGGAGAACTTCCTTAATGGCTTGCCTATAAATAGAGATGTTATGTTAGAATTTTAAGAGGTTTTGCTCATTTGAAGAAGTTAGAGAGAGAAACTAGAAAGAGAAAGTTCTACGAGGTGATTCACGGTTCTTGTATTTGTTATATCATCAATCGAATCATCGTTTAATTACGTTCTTGTGTCCGATCCACACACGTACACGGATTCTGCACGTCGTACCTGTTCTTCACAATCGACAGTTATTCGAAATCGATCTGGAAACGCGTCCACAAGTGGTATCAGAGCGGGAGATCAATTACACGGATCAGAGACACGAGATTTCATCAAAACCGGAGCTGAATCGCATCAAAATTCATCATATTTTCTGTTTCTACTCATTTTCTTCCAATTTTACACCTTTAATCTCAAATCTACAAAAATCTAACGCTTAAAAACGCTTGAAATTTTGATATAACGTGCGAAAAATGGTTTTGATTAATCCTCCAAAGTTTCAAAACAAAATTCGAAGATTTACACGTTCAATTGGTTAAAAACTTTTATTGAAAACATAAACTCCTTTTTATTTAGGTAACTTTTATAGCCACTTCTTTAAGCCTTCAGTGCTCTCCAGCTGGCTTCTATTAGCTTCACATTAAGTTACCTAAAACGCGTTTTAAAAAGGTTTTATCAGCAAGAAATACTGGTTAGTGCATCCCAGTTTAATCAAAACAAGCTTTTATAATTTTATAGTATTGAGAGCGATTACAATGTTTATATCTATCCAATTACCCCCCACGGTACTGTCAATCCTGGCTTGTGGTCATGCTACCATTCGCAACAGTAACAAGTAATGTATACAAAACCCCAACATACCGACAGTAATTGTAGAATACATAGACTCAATCACTGTTATCATAATTTAAAACACTTGAGGTTTTGGTAAAACAGTTTGGTAGAAAAAGAGAATGACTCACTAAAAGAGCTTATAAAAGGGGAATGACTCACATTGCTGACTTAGAAAATACTATAGCTTCCTGGTGATTTTCCTGGTTATAATCTATTAAAAATTAAACAATGCACATGTGTTAGTAAGATAACCCAGTTTACATTAGTCATACTACTGAGACAGAACTCCAACGAACTGAGACAGGCAGAGCCTTAACATGCGTTACGGAGCCCTAGATCAATCGGGTAGAGTAACCAATACGTAACCGGGGTTATAATACTTACAACGAGGGCAGAGCTCGCTTTTTAGGGTATTATATCGAGCAACACTATTGCTATTATAGGGACAGAGATACAGAAAAGAAATGAGCAATCGAAACTGAGGCTAGAGGACTTCTTTTATAGGTTGGTCGAGGGTCGACTCGCGCCCCGCGACTCCCTGTGGTTAGCCCTTCGCGGCCCGCGAGAAGGTTAGGGTAGGTCCTAGCCTTGGTGAATCAACGGTCTAGACTTCACACGCATGGGGACACGTGGCAGACCATGATGTCGCCTGGTATCACCCCGTCGCGCCCCGCGACAGACCTTGGGGACCGGGTCGCGGCCTGCGAGACTCCTATATTAGTGTTTTTATTTGATTTTTATAAGTATAAATGTTATTTAGGTCCATTAATGTATATTCGGGATATAATAGGACCATTTTAGGGTCATGTTAAGGGTTTTAGGAGGGTTGTTATACCTAGAAACGGGAATGCGAATTGAAAGTCAAAAGACTCGGATTATGAATTATGACTAAAAGACTATAAAAATTTCACAAACAGAAATTTTGATAATTATGTTCAACTATTTTGAGGTTGAATGGGTTAAATAAAGAATAAAGTTTGACTGTTCAAAAGTGATGGATTTCACACGAACAAGTCAAACGGGTTAAATAAAGCATAATGCTTGATAGTATAATGGGCCCGGTAATGGGACGAGACTAAATACAAATATAGGCGCACACCGAATAATGGAAAGCGCGAAATATTAATGAACCCATGTAATGGGTCATGAATAAATATGAAAGAAAAATGCAAACCAGGTAATGGGTTGCAAGGAAATATATATGTAAACCGGATAACGGTAAGCATAAGGCAAACCGACGCATAAATGACGTGAGAAGTCATAGAGTCGGGAGAATGGTCTGAAATAAAACGATTGTAGTCACGAACTATAGTCAAAGTTAACGGATTCTAAACGTGAAAACAAATGATTTTCAAATATAAATAGGGTGCTTTGACACCAAACATGTATTTTAAAAATGACATGAGTAAAAGAAATGATCTACGGGATCATCATAACCTTCGGGTTATAAACAGTGTAAAGGTCTACGGGACCAAAATGACCCTCGGGTCATGAATACAAAGAAATGAACTATAAAGGCCTCGCCTTAATGAGGTGAAAGCCTAATGAAATAGCCCACGATGCTAAGTGAAAGGACCTACGGATGATTTGAGTAAAGCGTGGGAACTAGTTACGATTCCCCACGTAAAATAAGAATAGAAAAGAATAAATTCTTAGTTGTCAATTTCTTGATATGAGTAATTAACATAAGTTAAAGAGAAAACGTTAAACTAAAATTCAGTTTTAGTAAGAAACAACGTTTTCACAAATATGAATATTCTGATAGGAATTGAAATTGTAAATATTAAAAGATACAGGTCTTGACACTGATAGGTGCAAGACGATGCATTCGAAAAGA
Source organism: Helianthus tuberosus (assembly GCA_030545235.1). NCBI lineage: Eukaryota > Viridiplantae > Streptophyta > Magnoliopsida > Asterales > Asteraceae > Helianthus > Helianthus tuberosus. The sequence goes on along the minus strand of JARYGA010014251.1, from coordinate 11,841 downwards.
AATATTTTCGATAATGAAAGGTTGATATAAACTTAAACATGACATGACGCGATCACGGTCAAGAAAAGTAATGTGAAATATAATCACATTGTAACCCGAGTGATGGGTATAAGGTAACTGGACTGATAAGTATAGTCAGTGAGACCGGTTAAGGTCAAAATTTAAATTAAGAGTTCGGTTAATACGTTTTTCATTATTAGATTAGCGTGGAATAACCATAATTTATAAACTCATAAGACCAAGTAGCCAATTGGCGACACGGTTAAGTAAACAACAAAGGTAAATAAGTACAAGATGAAAGTGATGGCCATGAGGCCTTACTAACGGAGAATATTGATCACCTATATTGAGGGATCGTAAGGCAACACAAGCAAAGTGTCGAGAAGTCAATTCGAGCAAAAGCTCGATTGAAGGATAAAGCTATAAGGTATGTGCTTATATGCTTTATAGAATTTCGTTAATATCACCAATTGAATTGTGTTAAATAATTAAGATAAAAATCAAGAAATTCGGCTTGTTCTTAAGCGATGGATTCCGTATGAATGAATAAATTCAAAAATGAAAGAGTTTGATTGTTAAAAGTGAAGAATTTCATTAAAACCTCCAAACAGGTTAAAATAGCAGATTCATGAAGAATTCGATAGTATAAAAGCGATGGATTTTGCTAAGTTAACCAAACTAGTCGAAATAACGAAATTACGTTATTTTGAGTTGCGTTGTTTTGCATGAAAGACGCATATGATTTATAACCAAAAAGATATTACCCTACTTTTCTGGTAATACTAACAAATGGTTAAAGTATGAGTAATTGTAACACCCTAAAAAACAGGTTTGGTAATCACACCACGTTAATATTGATGACGGGTAAAATACCGTTAGTGGTGAAAATTAACCCGGTAAATATTAGAATTTAAATAAATAAACCTAATATTAAATAAAAGGATGATAAATACTTTGAGAAAACAAAGTATATAAAAGGCCCGAGTTAACGGGACTTAAAATAAAATGGGTTATGATTCCCCAAACTCATTAAGTTAACTAGGAATAATAACCCAGTTAATAATATGTGATTAAGTGATAAATAGTGAGTTACAGCTTCATTTGATCAAAATAAAACACGAGGGACTAATATTGCCAAATGGGCAAACTAGTTTTATTAAAAATAAGAAAATAAAACATAACACACACACACACTAAGTGTGTGTGTGTGTGTGTGTGTGTGTGTGCATACGATCTAGAGGGCTCCAAGGAGCCAAAACCCTAACTCAATCAAATTCATCAAATTGAAGGTCGATTCCAGCCTTAAATCAATGCATGAACATAAATTCGTGATTACCTAAGCATGGGGATCGTAAGGTATGTTGAATTTTGTTATTTGGTGATACTTTGAAATTTGATTAACATTCAAGAATGAAATTCTGGCATGAATAATGAATGTTGTAATACAATTGATATGAGTACAAGTCTAGGAACAAGCCCTAGATGTAAACTCGTTAATTTAGCGCCATAAATTAGTGTTTCGGTTAACTAGTTATGTAGGTGCTAAGTGGGTTTTGTGACTATATGATGAACACTAGAATCAGAGTGTTAAATTGGATGAACATTGGTGTAAGTAAGGCAAGTTCTAGTTGTAATTTATAAACACTAGACATAAGGGCGTGATATTGATGTTAACATTTGATTAAAAAGTTGATAAAAAACTTGACAAAAGAAGTATACGAATCTCACCCGCAAGGTGCTCGTTAAAATGCCTAAGTGAAATTGGGTGCCTACTAGTTCGTAGATAGAACTCGATTAGAACATGTATTCGGATAAATGCCTAATAACATGAAGAAACGGGTATTCACTTATAGATGAAAATCCGTAGACTTTACATAAGAAAGAGATAAGTTAACTTAGCGATAATAATGGCACGAATTTAGATTAGAAAATAGTTAAAACGGTGGCTTAAAAGAACGCCTAGCGGGTAGTTTGAGAATGCCTAAACTAGTCGATGAACTTGAATGTGCATTTTATATACTAATGGACGTTTGACTTTTAAAAAGTCAAACTGACCTACAATACAATGAATAATAAATTTGATATGAAATGCGTAATGTGGAATAATCGTATTTAATTATGATTAATCTAACCACCTTGTGAATATTAAATAATAGTTCGGCGCTTAACAAGCTAGGTGGAAGCTTGGGAAGAAAGCAGGTCAAACGAGTCAAGTATGAGAAGAAAAGCGAAATTTGGATGAGAGGCAAGTAAAGCTTACACTTTGTATTAGATCATTTACTTGTTGAGGATATTATGATTATGATAAAACCACAAATTAATTACGGTGACCCGACGCGAAATAATGCGGGTCGAAATAAGTGAAAAAGGGGGTAAAACGGTAATTCGGTCTTGAATAGACCGAATAAACAAGAGTATAGAGAAAAGATATATTATGGGGTAAAATAGTTATAAGAAAAAAATGGGTAATATGATAATTGGTCACGAGCTAACGGACCAATAATTGTTTTTGAAAAAGACGCCTTACGGCGTAAAAACATGATAAGTCAAAAAGGTTAAGAAATGATTTTTAGTAATATAATAACACGGCGTAAACCGGAACGGGTACATGAATGGGATGGTAAATAAATACCATCTTATGATAAATAATTGGTCAAATGAATTAAACAGGTCAAGAGGTGATGAATTCACCAATTGACATTAGTGATTAATGTTGTTGTCAAGTTTATGCTGACAGGAACGAATAGCGCGTAAGACGCCGTTGTTATTAACTAATCACTTATATGATGAGGTATTAAAGCGGGTCGATACTTAAACCCGAGCCAGGTACGCATAAATAAGTTTATAGTTAAAAGTGCGATTTTGGTCAAATAATTAGTGAAAGTCCTTCACCGTAAAATAAGGGGCTAAAATTTACCAAAAAGCCCTTGATGGGTAAACTGGGCAAACGACCCTTAGAGGTCGTTTAGGAACATGTATTATGGTTATGTAAGCTTTTGATAAGTAATAAGGTTTAGACTTAAGCCGTTTTGGTCAAATGCCTATAAATGGGTCTTTCGTAAAATGACCAACCGAAGTGTAGAATCCGGAAAATTGGTCAAATATACTAAATCCACCACGAGAATAGTTGTGGTGGAATGTAAGTAGATAATTCAAATGTGGGGAAAATGATGGGTGAAAAGAACGAGCGAAATTTAAACTTAAAAGTTTTAATTCTCTAAACGGGTCAAAACGAATTACGCGCATAACTTGGGTATTGGCTGCGTAATTAACAAAAGTTATGAATCCGAAATAAAGATTTTGAGTTAAATACTTTGGTCTATGATTTATGATTAACTAGAAACAAGTTTGTGCTTTTAACATAAACGGGTCGAATAATCATAAAAAGGGATTTATAAGCCTTAAGCTTATAAATCGGATTTTGACGCGAACAAAGATGATAAACGGGTCCGTAATTAAATTACGGACGCGTAGGAAAAAGAATCACGCAAAACGGATAAGTAGAATGAAAGTTATGGCACTTTAAAGTTTGATTTTTGATAAAAACCATAGCTGGCAGATATGCAGGTCCCAGATGTGGACCTGCTGGAAAATGGTCTCCCTCGCGCCACGTGAGGGAGTGTGATGGATTGGGCGCGACACGCGACGGACGTCGCGGCACGCGAAGGACAAGGGTAAGCCTCTCGCGTGGCGCGAGAGGCATAAAAACTAGGAAAATTGTTTTTAATTGTTGTTTGATGCATAGAACTGGTTTAATCCTATTTTTAAGTTACCAAAACTAACTTTTAAGTTGGTTTTGATCGTAGGTGATTATCAAGTGTACCCAGTTGTAGATCAAGCTCAATGAAGAACCGAACACGATCAAGTTACAAGCTTCCGCACATTATTATGTCGTCGTTGTGAACAACGAATTTAATTACATTATGTTATATTGCTTATAAATTGTAAAAGTTTTAATAAACCCATATTTTCATATGTATGTGTATTCATAATTGCACATTTTAAGACGAAAATTATACAAAAAACATTAAATATTAGTAAGGGTCTTACAGTAATGCTTAAAAGATTACTCAGATTAAGTGTATTGGGTTTAAACTCAATGAACTATGTAAGAAAGGTTTCGAGGACGAAACCTCTTTAAGGGGGGGGTAGACTTGTAACACCCAAAAAAGGGTTTGGTAATCAAACCACGTTAATACTAAAAGACGGGTAAAGTACCGCTAGTGGTAAAAGTAAACCCGGTGAATATTAGGATTTTAAATAAATAAACTTAATATTAAATAAAAGTTGAATAAAGGCTTTTGAGGAAATAAAGTTTATAAAAGGCCTGAGTTAACGGGACTTAAAATAAACTGAGTCATAAATTCCCCGAACCCACTAAGTTAACTAGGAATGTTTAACCTAGTTAATAAGTGGGAATATTGTTAGAAATAAGTCGGTTGTGGCCTATTTTATAACTAACCAAACAAGAGGGGCTAGATTTGGATAACTTGAAAGTTTATTTAATAAAAGAAGATTTAAAACAAAACACACACATATGTGTGTTCTGTTCGACTAGAAGATACTCCCCAAGAGCTCACAACCCTAATCTCAACAAAATCATCAAATTGAAAGCTTAAACGAAGCTAAAATTCACAATTGAACATGAATTAATGATCACCCAAGCTAGGGGATCATAAGGTATGTAAAATTTTGATGATTTGTAAAGTTGTGAAATTTGAAGAAACATCATAATCGCGAATTATGTATGGATTATAGAAGCTATGGCTGAATTAGTGATGTATACTTGCTTAGGAACAAAACCCTAAGTGAAAATTATACATATGATGCTATGAATTGAATGTTTAGATGATTTACCACACTAGGTGTCACACCCCGACCGCATAGAACAACAAACCACGGCGGAAACGTCGGGGAGTGGAGCGACATAATTATTGTTTCATAACACATGGAATTTAAAGTTTGGTTTTATTTATTAGATTGTTTACATTATCTTGGAAATAACAGAAACATAACATAACTTAAATTGTTCTTGCTTCATTTTATGTCACTAAGGCCCAAGTCCGCCTAAGTGTGTCACGATCATCATCAAACGTTAGATCCTGAAACACATATGAAAATAGGTACGCCAGCATAAAAATGCCTGTGAGATACATAGGTTTTGTTGATGAAGGATTCATAACGTGTAGTTTAAAAGAAGTGTTTTAACGGAAATAGTCATGAACCTTGTAAAATGTTTTCTTTTATAAAATCATGTGAAAATCGATATGAAAATCAGATGATAATAAAAGGATAATGCATGGTTAAGTAAATAACCAAGTGAAAATGAAATTTGTATAAAACATGTTACATGTAAAACAATGTCTTGTCTTTGTATAAAATGTTTCATGTCTTTGTCTATGTCGAAGTGGTTTAGATAACGCTACGATATGTAATATCATAAAAGCACTTATATATAGGAAGTAACAGCGGTGTATCCACCATGCTTTTATCATACTACACACGCCTCGTTATTTAAATCACTTACCGATAACCACCAAAAATGTTTTGTTTAAACTAATGTCAAATGTTAATGTATAACAATGTTTAATGTCTCAATGTCATGTGCAAACCATGTCTTCAGGTAACAAACAATGTCTTGTATGGTGAATAAAAAGTATTTACTAAAACCACATGTATGTGTCAATGTATAACCAATTTGTCATGTATGGTGAATAAAAAGTATTTACTTAAACCATAGGTATAATATCATGTATAATCAAATGTCATGTGAAACCAAATGTCATGTACAAAACAATGTCCTTGAATAAACCATAGTTTAAATCAAAAGTTATGTTTTTCGAAATCAATGCTTTATTGTTACGAACATTTATGTAGTTATGTTTATCGCATACATTCAAGCCTTGAGACTTTCGGATAAACCCTTAACAAGTTAAAGGTTTATCAAAAATGTTTTCGGATTTTGTCATTCCCTACTTCCAAACAAACCTAGGAAGCCGGGAGCGGGATTTGTCAAGTCCTATGGTACCACTACATACTACCGAGCGGCGTGATCAATGTTAATGAACGTATTTTTGTCCCGTTAAACATACCAAATGTCATACCAAATGTAAGCATGTCATGTAAAAACCATGTACTAAGTATGCTAAGTAAACATACATAGTAGAAATGTCCATGAAATCAATTGTGCCCATATGCTGAGTAAACATATGCAGCAGAAATGTAATGTAAATCAATGTGTCCATATGCTGAGTAAACATATGCAACAAAGTGTCTGTGAAATCAATGTGCTAGCATGCTCAGTCAACATACATAGCAAAGCATAATGGAAATCATGTACTATATGTGTACTATATGAACATAGCAAGTATATGCCATGAAAAGCACGAAAGTAACAAGTAGGCACAAGTGTTTCACCCCAAAATATTTGAAAGCGGTAAAAGAAGGGACTATGTACTCACTTGAGATTGATAATTAGTCTTGAAGTAAAGACCAAGTAACGCTCGAAGGATCACGGAATCAATCGGCACCTAGTATAGATAACTATGTTAATAATCGAAGCCTAGATCGGGAAGATAGGATAGAATGAGGTCTTGTAAACCAAATGAGTGTTGGAACTCATATGATATGGTTTAACAAAGCCTACATTCTGATTTGAAACCTATCCTAAGTGCTTATGACCCGTTATCACCCGTTAAGCTAGTTTATGCTACGTTAACGCGTCACTTGCGCAAAAGCGCGTTCGGATGGTCTAACTGGTCCTATGACAAGTATTATATGCCCTAATATGTTTAATTATGCTTCATAATAATTTTAGGTGTCAAAACTTTGGTTACATATGCTTAAAATGAAAATATGCGCAAAAAAGGGCATTTTGGTCATTTTCCTAAGGCATATAAACTACCTATCATACAACTAATTAAACTAAGTGACTGAAGGGGTAAGGTCCCAAAAACCTCGTGTTAAGTACTTGGGACCATACCACAACCTCGTCTTTAACCCTCTTTAGACCTTGTGCGGGCGCGCACTGGCCCAACAAAGAGAGCTCAGAAGAAAGACAGCAGACAACAAATGCGCGGCAAAAGGAAATTAATGAATCCTTGCGCATAACAAAGGGATAAAATCCTGTTAAACACTTCCGCTCAAATAATACCCAGACTTGGGTATTATTTGTACTGATACCACACGATAAGGAGTCACACCGGATTATGGCAATAATCTTCTAGAAGAACTCAATCGTGCACCACCAGGCGGTATGATCTCCAAGTTACATTCACTTCACTTACACATCTTCTTCTTCAAATACCGATACTTATTCTCACGCCAGAGGGTGGTCACGGAGAGAACCCCCATTCTCCCCATGACGAGGCTGATGGTGTTTTGTTTTGGAGCTATTGAGAAGAAGAGAAGGTCCATCCCTGTGAATTGAACGAGAGAAAACCAACCCTTTTATGCAGAACCTAACCCCCTGGATTATCTGATTCCGGTCATTTATCCAGTGTTTCTTCAGTGACCATAAGGTATAACCTCGGAAGGTTATTCCCTATACAACTATGGTCACAATATATGTTTAGTCGGATTCTAATGATCGACCAAACGGGTTGGGTTCGAAAGTCTAAGCGGTTGTTTAGACCGCTTGACTTACAACCCTAAGTAAGCACTAAACTAAAAGTGACGAGTTAAACATGTTAAAACATGTTTAACTAAGTTAGAAAACTGATTTGATATCAAAACACAAAACCCGAAAATAGTTTCGTCGCAAAATGCGCATAATCGGGCATTTTGACCGACACTATGACTCGTCACTTTGACTAGTTAACGTGGTAATTAGTAGGTATAGTCACAAGGGACTATAACCATCGTGATTACGCCCACGTTGCAAAGTTCAAACGAACTTTGTCTTGACCAATACATGGTCAAAGCTGAAAGTCAAACACTGTTTGACTTTCTTGCTTAAAATAAATAACCAAGCATGAAGGAACACTTACAATAGTCCAAGGTTGGAAAAAGAACTAAGAATGCTCAGGTAGGTGGCCTTCAACTATGTGATTGCCTCCACTTAGAGCAGGTTAGAGAAGATGAAGCAAATGAGCAGGGAACAATGGAAAAACTCTTGGGTATTTAGAGCAATTCAAGCTCCATTTGATCAATGCCAAGTTTTTTTGAATGGATCATAGCATGATCTTGACCCTACACATGTTACACACTGATTTGGGGGCTTGGGGAACACATAAACCAGCCTATAGTATGCAAAAACTAAGGTTAAAAACCAATTCAGCAGTTGATTTGAAGGATTCAATGAATCTTCCAGCATGAGTCCTCGCGCCCCGCGAAGCCAGAGGCTTCAGGTTTCGCGCCCAGCGAGCTAGTCTGCAGATCAGACTTTCAAACTTTGGCAAAACAGGTCCGTGCAGCTCCGAAACTTGTTTTTAGACGCATTTAAGCCCCGTTAACCCATTTTCAAGGCTCTACAAGGATGTTAAAACATAGGGGACTTGAAATATGCTTGAAAATATCATGGATGTCAGTTCATTTGGCCGTATGATCGTGTTGTTCGGTTAATTACGACGAAACTCAAACGGATGCGAAAACGATCCAAATTGAGCGACGAATGGTATTTTTGCATTCCTATCACTAAAATATAATATTTTAATGATTACAAAAATTTTTAGATGTCCGGATATGGTCAGAACGTAAGATATGCGCGTTATGCAAACTTACGTAGTTTTTAACGCTTTTAGTCCCTGTTGATCAAATAAGTATATTTCCGCACACCGAACCCCTCAAAGCTTATTTCTAAGATATATTAAGGGTATTTAGGGTATGTTTAGCTTATGATCATGTTCCGGAGTGTACGTTGCTATACGAAACGGCGGACTTTTGCATTTTGACGCAAATAGTCCCTGTGATCGAATAAACTTGTTTTTGCCATACCAAACCCTTCAAAACTTATTTCTAAGTTATGTAAAGGTTATTTAAGGTATGTTAAGATTATGTTGCTATTCGTAGTGTATGTCGCGTTAAACTGATTACGTTTACGCATTAGTTTGCGTATAACTTTCCGGAAAGCGATTTAGAGTTTAAAATCGAACAAAATCATAATGTGCAAAATGTAAAACATAAATAAACAAATATTGGAATCAAAACACAATGTTTTATTGATAATTAAATTGTTCAAAGTTATACAATGATTACACACGCACAGATGTCACAGTCTCCTCTACTTTAGGAAATTTTGTCCCGAAATTTATTTAGAGGAAACTTGTGAGAATAGATGTGGATATTTCGCCTTCATTTGATCTTCACGTTCCCAAGTAAATTTTGGTCCACGTTTAGATTCCCAACAAACTTTAACAATTGTTATGCGCTTGCGTTTGAGCTTCTTGGCTTCACGGTCGATTATTTCCACAGGCTTCTCAACAAAGTGCATCGTGTCATCAATACGAATTTCATCAAGTGATATGTGGAGGTTTTCATCAGCTAAACACTTTTTAATATTGGATACGTGGAAGGTTGGATGAACATTTCCAAGTTCAGGAGGTAGCTCTAATCTATAGGCCACTTTTCTGATTCTTTCAACGATCTTGAATGGTCCAACATATCTTGGTGCAAGTTTTCCTTTCTTTCCAAATCTGATTACACCTTTCGAAGGGGATACCTTGAGTAGGACACGATCACCGACTTGATATTCCAAGGGCTTGGGTCGCCTATCCGCGTAACTCTTTTGATGGCTTCTAGCTGTCTGAAGGTTATCGAGAATTTTCTTGACCTTATCTGTAGTCTCTAGAATGAGTTCAGGTCCTGTAAGCTGAGCTTCACCTATCTCATTCCAGCAGACCGGTGAACGACATTTTCGACCATAAAAAGCTTCGAAAGGAGCCATGTTGATGCTGGAGTGATAACTATTGTTGTAGGAGAATTCAATTAACGGTAGATACGAATCCCAACTACCACCAAAATCGATCACACAAGCTCTAAGCATATTCTCCAGTGTCTGGATTGTTCTTTCAGATTGACCATCCGTTTGCGGATGATAAGCTGTGCTCAAATTAAGTTGGGTTCCCATTGCAGCATGCATGGTTTTCCAAAAGTGAGACGAGAATCGAGCATCTCTGTCAGATATAATGTTCAAAGGAACACCATGACGGGATACAATCTCATCTACGTATAGCTTGGCAAGTTTGTCAGCAGATAGATCCTCACGGATCGGCAAGAAGTGTGCTGATTTGGTCAGACGATCAACAACTACCCAAATGGTGTCATGACCTCTATTAGTTTGTGGCAGCTTGGTAATGAGATCCATAGCAATGTTTTCCCATTTCCAAGCCGGTATCTCTAGTTGCTCCAATAATCCAGAGGGATGTTGATGTTCTGCCTTAACCATGAGACAAGTAAGGCATTTAGATACACATAAGGCAATGTCTTTCTTCATACCCGGCCACCAGTACTAGGTTCAAAGATCCTTATACATTTTGTCTGCACCAGGATGGATAGAATAACGAGACTTGTGAGACTCATCCATTAGTAAGGTGCGGAGATTGTCTTAACTTGGGACCCACAAACGGTTCATGAAATAATATAACCCATTGTTCTTTAGTTTGAGATCAGGCTTAATATGATATGGTAATTCCTTACCCATCAAGTCTTGTGTAACACAAGTATGTTGAGCCTGAGAAATGCGGGTTTGAATATCAGATCGAACTTGAACACAATGAAGCTTGACGCGTTCCTTACTACTCAATGCATCAGCCACGACATTCGCCTTACCAGGACGGTAGCGAATTTCGCAATCATAGTCGTTTAGAAGTTCAACCCAACGTCATTGCCTCATGTTTAGCTCTTTCTGATTGAAAATATGCTGGAGACTTTTGTGGTCAGTGAAAACTACACATTTTGTACCGTACAGGTAGTGTCTCCAGATTTTGAGAGCAAAAACTATTGCGCCCAATTCAAGATCATGAGTCGTGTAGTTTTTCTCGTGCACTTTTAACTGTCTTGATGCATATGATATGACTTTCTTTCTTTGCATGAGAACGCAGCCAAGGCCTAAGTTGGATGCATCACAATATACGACAAAATCGTCATTGCCTTCAGGTAAAGATAAGATAGGTGCATCACAGAGTTTCTGTTTCAAGGTTTGAAAGCTTCTTCCTGATTGGATCCCCACTCAAAAGGTTTATTCTTTTGAGTTAAAGCTGTGAGAGGAACCACAATCTTGGAGAAGTTTGCAATAAAACGGCGGTAATAACCTGCGAGACCAAGAAATGAACGAACCTCGGTGGGAGTAGTAGATGTATCCCAATCCTTAATTGCACTGATTTTAGCGGGATCTACATGAATACCTTGTTCGTTAACAATATGTCCTAAAAATTGAACTTCCTTAAGCCAAAATTCGCACTTGGAGAACTTGGCGAAAAGCTGTTCTTTCTTTAGAGTTCCATTGTAAAACGGAGATGTTGTTCATGATCGGCTCGTGTCTTAGAATAAATCAGAATGTCATCAATGAAAACAATGATGAACTTGTGCAAATAAGGCTTACAAACCCTATTCATCAATTCCATGAAAACAGCAGGAGCATTAGTCAAACCGAAGGGCATAACAGTGAACTCATAATGACCATATCTTGGGCGAAAAGCTGTCTTGGGAATATCTTCTTCGAGTACACGAAGCTGATGATACCCAGAACGTATATCAATATTTGAAAAGCAAGTAGCACCTTGTAACTGATCAAAGATATCATCAATGCGAGGAAGGGGATATCGATTCTTGATTGTGAGTTTGTTGAGCTCACGATAATCGATACACATCCTGAAAGATCCATCTTTCTTTTTCACAAATAGA
>JARYGA010014250.1:0-24974 GCA_030545235.1 Helianthus tuberosus | reverse complement strand
CCATGTGCAAAGCTTTGTCCTATATAAACAAAGCTTAGCATTAGGGTTTAGGTTAATCTTCAAATCACTCTTGGAGAGAATTCGTGAAAGAGAAAGGCTTGGACAAATTAGAGATCTTGATTGATTGTAATCGCTAGAAGATAATCAATAAAGATCGGGTTTAAAGTGATTTCGGTTTTCTACACATTTTCTGTGAAATCTGATCTAGGGGATTCCGCACTCTAGGTTTGATCGACGATTCTGTTACGATCCGCACGGCTCACGGGACCTACAAATACACACACTCTCGCAACAGCTCTCAATCAGCTCTCGAACACTACTCGGCGATTTCATACATTTTATTGCACATTGCACACTAGTGATCCTTGTAACAAGCTTGTTATCATCCCGAGTTGTAAACTTCTTTTGATTAATCTTAGTTGGTGATCGGTAGTTTCCATCACCCGAGGTTTTTTATGCCGGAGATCAACTCTTGATCAAGGGCTTTTTCCTCGTATAAATCATTGTGTCATTTGTTCATTACATTTCTGAATTATTCTTCACACTGTTCATTGATTCAAGCATCATCCCTCACAACAAAGATTTGGATACATTATCTTAGCCTGATTTTTGACTAAAACAGTTTGGCACACACCGTGGGGCAATTGGTGCTTCATTCCTAAGAAATCCTTGTTTTTGTGGTCATTTCGGTTCATTACAACCAAGCAGATGGCTTCCTCGACGAAGAATACTTCAAGCTCTATGCCGGCAATCACTTCTTCACAGGGCGTTCCACCTTTGCCTCCACCACCTTTTGGATCCCAGAAGAATGCTGAGAATGCTGCAAAGAGACCAAGCCCCATTTTTACAAAACCACCAACTTATGCTGTTTCTTCCAGCCCTACTAACAGTGATCTTTTTACTTTGATTTTGCAGATGAGGGATCACATACAACAGCAGGATAAAACCAACGAAAGGATCCTCCAGGAGATGGCTGACATCAAGAAACATAAGAAATCAGTGGATGATCATTCTCCTCTGATACCAAGGTCGCTGGATTTCGACAATCCAGCCATAACTGCCCAGCAATCTGCAGCCTTAGATATCCAATACCAAACTGAACCATTGGGAAGGCGTTATGGAGCGACAACTATGAGTCAAGCTTTTGGGTCTCACTTCCAGCCTCAAGGATCCAGTTCTCAGCGTTTCGGATCCTCTTTTCAGCATCAGGGATCCTTCGTCAGCTCAGGAGTATATTTGGGAATGCGCACAATCCAAGGATCCTCTCGGGTCCAAGGATCCTCCATGGTTCAAGGATCCTCATTTCAGGTTCAAGGATCCTCTCAGCCGCAGGGATCCTTTCAGGTTCAAGGATCCTCTCAACCTTAAGGATCCTTTCAGGTTCAAGGATCCTCCCAGCCTCAGGGATCCTTTCAGGTTCAAGGATCCTCTCTACATCAAGGATCCAACATCTTTCAGGATCAAGGACTCTTGAGAAGTATACAACCCCTAAGCACAGATGTTCATCAAGGAGACTTCATTCCAATGCAGACCATTGCCTCTTCTGGTCCTTCAATCATACCAGAATCCCGTCAATATGGATTCACATCTGCAATTCCAAACCTGAATCCTCCGGGAGGTAACACTTTCAATAATTCTTATAACACTAACCATGGCTCTATGCAGGATACAGGTATCAACCAAGCTATGGCTAGGGAAATACAGAAGCTGAAGGATATGATATCCAGCGTTCCAGGAGTGGTTAAGCCTATTCCTGAAATTGCAGATGGGAGCCATAGGATATCTCATTTCGCACCACCTATTTGTGATGCTGATATACCCAAAAGATTCCAGATACCAACTATGAATCTATATGATGGCTCGACGGATCCAGAGGAGCATGTAGCTCAATACAGAGAAAGGATGGAGATCAACCCCATCCCAGAGAGGTTAAAAGAAGCACGTCTATGCAAGGGTTTCGGATCCACACTCACTGGATCTGCTCTTAAATGGCCGCTAAGTCTTCCCCCCTACTCTATTACTTCATTTGCTAATCTAGTTAACCTGTTTAATAGTCAATTCTCATGTAGCAGAAAATTTGAACGTTTAACTAGTGATTTATATAGGGTAACACAAGGTCAAAATGAATCACTTAGAGATTATATCACTAAGTTTAGTAAAGAATCCTTAGATATCCCTAATCTAGATATAGCTACGGCTGTGGAAGCCTTAAAAATGGGATTGCTTAGGGATTCATTATTCTATGACGATCTTGTTACGACCCCATGCAGGAATCATGATGAAGTAAGAACTAGGGCCCTTAGATTTATCCGGTTAGAGGATGATAAAAGGATCCAGGAGAGACTAGCAGGATCCTCGAAACTGGAGAAGCAAGGATCCTACTTCAAGAATAACAAGTTCAAGTCCCACAACAAATCTGGTAACCAGAACGTGCATGCAGTAGAACAGGAAGAGGATGATGAGGATTATCCTCCTATTTCTGAGTACTGTTTTTCTGTTGACAACAATGAACTAATTCTTGCCACGCAGAATCTAGGTGAGAAAGCGAGATGGCCGAGGAAAAGTGATAAACCAGCTGCTCCGAAAGACAAATCTAAATGGTGTGCATATCATGAGGATTTCGGGCATCTCACTGAAGAGTGTATTGCACTTAGAAAGGAAATTGGTTACTTGTTAAGCAAGGGGCACTTGAAGGAGCTTTTGGGAAGAAAAAAGTCAAGGACCCAGGATCCTGAGAGGATCCCAGAAAGAGCTCCTGCTCCTCCAGCAGATGCACAAGTTATAAACTTTATTTCGGGTGGATCAGACATTTGTGGTACTTCCTTTTCAGCGGCCAAGAGACATGCCAAGGAGACCAAGATGGATAATGGAGATAGACCCATCCCGACTTCTACTGTTACACAGGAGAAAGTCATAACTTTTGATGAGAATGATCGTGTTGATGTTCAGGATCCTCATCACGATGGTCTTGTTATTACTTTATTCATTTCTAACCATTTTGTTCGCAGGATCCTGATAGATGGAGGAAGCTCAGTAAACATCATTCAGCTTGATGTCCTCAAGAAGATGAACATCCCTGAAACGGATATAGTCCCAAGATCCTCAGTCCTTATGGGATTCAGCGGAGAAACCGAAAATACATTGGGGGACATTAAACTTCCCATCTACATTGAAGGACTTCATTCTTATCAAAAATTTTGTGTTATTGATTGCTTATCTTGTTGCAAGTTATCCTTGGCAGGCCATGGATACATGACATGAAGGCAGTTGCATCTACCGATCATCAGTGTGTAAAGCTTCCTAGTCCATGGGGGGTGATAAAGATTGAGAGTGATCAACAGGAGGCAAAGAATTGTTATACCTCATCAATGAAGCCAGCCTCAATACCAAGGGAATAATAGCAACAAAAGTATCATCCAAGAGATGTCTTGGAGGCAAGAGAACAGGATGTGAAAGAAATCCTTATGGATCCCCATGATCCTGAATCCACAGTCTTCATAGGATCAGGGATCCTCAGCAACATTGAACAGGATCTAGTATCCTTCCTTAAGAGGAGAAAAACTACCTTTGCCTGAAAGCATGAAGACATGATAGGTAACTCTAAAGATATAATTACTCACAAATTTGGCATTGACAGGTCATTCAAGCCTATACATCAGAAGAGGAGAAAGTTTGCTCCTGAAAGGAATGCCATTATCCTGGAGGAGGTAGACAAATTACTCCGAGCAGGTATGATTAGAGAAGTTAAGTATCCAAGATGGTTAGCCAATGTGGTTGTTGTTCGAAAGAAAAATGGAAAGTGGAGGGTGTGTGTCGATTTTACTGATTTAAACAAGGCATGACCCAAGGATCCTTTCCCATTACCCCACATTGACTATATGGTGGATGCTACCGCGGGTCATGAGTTGTTGACTTTTATGGATGCTTCATCTGGATTTCAACAAATTCAGATGGAACCATCTGATCAAGAGGATACAGCCTTTATGACCCCAACTGGTATATATTGTTATATTGCTATGCCATTTGGACTAAGGAATGCATGTGCTAGTTATCAAAGGCTAGTCAATATGATGTTCAAGGAACAAATTGGACACACTATGGAAGTCTATATAGACGACATGGTGGTTAAGTCAAAGAAAGCTGAGGAAGAACAAGAGCAAGAAGTTTGAGTGGACTGAAAAGCATGAAAATGCTCTCAAAGCTCTTAAGGATTACCTATCCTCAGCTCCTACCTTGATGAAACCAGAAAAAAGGGGATGTATTATCCTTGTACCTAGCAGTATCCTCTAAAGCAGTAAGTGCGGTCCTTGTTAAGGATCATGAAGGTACACAACATCTTGTTTATTATGTAAGTAAGAGTTTACTTGATGCTGAATCCAGGTATTCACATTTAGAAAAACTTATCCTTGCATTAATTATGGCATCTACTAAATTAAGACATTATTTTGAAACTCATGCCATTATTGTTAAGACTAATTTTCCAATTAAGAATGTTCTCAGGAAACCTGAAATGTTTGGAAGGATGGCTAAGTGGGCAGTGAAGCTTAGTGCTTATGATATAAAATATGAACCAAGGACTGCCATCAAATCCCAAGCCTTAGCTGACTTTGTGGCAGATTTTAGTAGTGAGTTGCAAAAGGAAGCTGAGTTAGAAGTCCAACAGCTAGAAGAAACTAAGGATCCTTGGATACTCTTCACTGATGGAGCATCTAATGTCAAAGGAACAGGACTTGGAATACTACTAAAATCGCCACAGGGGGACATAATACCCCACTCCATAGCTTGTGAGTTTCAAACTACTAATAATGAGGCTGAATATGAAGCCTTGATAGCTGGTTTGCAAATTGCCAAGCATATGAGGATCAGGTATCTTGAGGTACATGTAGATTCATTGTTAATTACTAATCACTTCAATGGATCCTATGCTGTTAAAGGTGAAAAGCTAATCAAATACCTAGAGATAGTCAAGGAATTGGCACTCTCTTTTGTTTCTTTTAGTTTGACACAGGTACCCAGAGAAGAGAATTGATGTATGTAAAATGCAACATATAAATTACATCAAATGATGCATAAAACTAACCCTTTTTTAGTACTAATATTGGAAAAAGAGTGTTTTTGTCTTCCTTTTGTATTTTCAGGATTAAATGAGCTCAAAAACGCAAAAGAAGCAAAAAGACAGCTAAATCCAACATAAATACAAGGAAAGGAACATTAGTGGACTGCCCGAACCCTCAACGGCACCTTCCAAAGCAAAATAGAGAAAACAGAAGGCTGAACACGCCCCGTGCTCAGCCAGCACGGGGCCGTGCCCAAGAAGCAGCAGAAAAGACAAACCTATAGAAGCTTCTATTGCCCATCACGGGGCCGTGCTCAGCGGACACGGGGGCGTGTCGAAAGTACAGCAGGCGCATTTATTGTAATTGCGAATTACAATTAATGAGGAGAGAGAGTGTCAGACGGACACGGGGCCGTGCCCAGCGGACACGGGGCCGTGTCCAGCTCTCTGTTCAGCCTATAAATAGGTGTGCTTGGATTCATTTCATCTCATCCCTTGGCACACCACCTCTCTCACACTTCATCCATCACCCTCCACCATCACAACACCATCATCCACCACCATCATCCATTGTCCATCGTAGAGTGTGTGAGTCGTCTCGGGATCCAAGATTGATCGTAAGAGTTCTTGACAATCAAGGCCATGTTTTCCTAAGTCTCTTACATCACTTAGTGAAGACAAAGTGTCTAGTATAATACTTTTTATTTCTAATCTTTTGCACTTTTTATTTGGTTTTGTATTAATGACTTTAATAACTAGTTACTTATGTTGAAGGTGATCTTTCCTTATCGTTTGTCCGTGGTGTCTTGGCATTATTTTACTGTCTATATAAAATAAAGGATTTTCACCATTCATATCTCCACGGTCTATATGGAGGTATGTTGGCTACCTGGTAGGGGGTTAAGGGAACGGTTTGGTAAAGGTCTTGCCATTGTTCAGCGTTTAGAGGTCCTGCAATGGACCTGGGTCAAATTTAGTAGGACCTCCTTCAATACTTCACGGTATTGGATGGCGGGGGTCCAAACTCTTTGATCCCCTCATAAGTTAACTACTATTAATACTATAACCCGGCTATTTAGGACTGTATCCCTGCTGACTCAGACTACTTAGCCGAGGGTAACGTCACCGCCAAAAGCGGGCCTACCACAATACTGCATTAATAACTTAATTCATTATCTTCCAATAATCCACCCCTTTAGGATTGTATCCCTGCTGACTCAAACTACTGGGGTGAGGGTAACGTCACCTTCAAAAGAGGGGCCTACTACAATAACTAAGATAATCTCTTAATTATGTGCAAAAGTGCGGAAATAATCAAAGGTTATACTAGATACGAGTCGGAACCAAGTGATTCATCTTGTCTATCTGTTTTTACTTTTATTTTTATTTTCAGCATTTTAGTTAGTTTTATTTTTCTTAGTTTAAAACATTTTCTCTAAACGTTTTATTTTGGTTAGACGTTGAGGATAAACCGGTACTAAAAGCTCTTGTGTCCTTGGACGACCTCGGTATCTTACCAACACTATACTACACTCAACGATGGGTGCACTTGCCCATATGTGTGTTTACTGTCAGTGAAATATCGTGTTTAATAAATTTAAAACTTGGCTAAAATAAGTGTTAAAAAGGGCTTAAAATATACACCTAAAATATACGACACTTTCACGCACATCAAGTTTTTGGCGCCGCTGCCGGGGACACAAGGATTTTAAGAGAGTTAGGAATCAACGGCCTAATCATCTTTTATTTTTCTTTTTATTTTTTTAGGATTTTCTTAGTTTTTCAGCTTCTGCAGCTCTCAGCACGGGCCGTGCCCGGTCAGACACGGGCCGTGCCTAGCAATCATCACTGGCAGTTTTTATTTTCTGAGTTACAGAGAGCTGAACACGGGGCCGTGTCGGTGCAACACGGGGTCGTGTCCAACTCCCAGTAACAGGGATCCAGAAATCAATTACTGTGCCTCTGAACACGGGCCGTGTTCGTTGAGCACGGGGCCGTGGTGAACATTCTGACCAGCGTTCTTTTCTGTTTTTGTTGCAGGACTTGGAACCCCAGGCGCCACATTTGACCTCCTACGTAGTGCATGAGCTCCAGTTCTAGTAGAGACATAAAAGAACCCCTAGAAGAACCCGAGCGCTTTCTCAGAAAAAAGATTAAAAGCTAAAAATCAAGAGAAAGCTTCGGGGGACCCACTTCCAATGGCGGACCAACGTACCCTCATGGATTACCTATGGCCTACCGTAGGCAATCTTGGCGCCGCTATCAATGCCCCGAATGTCGAGGCCAACAACTTCGAACTTCGTCCGCATTTGATACAAATGCTCCAAAACTCCGCAACCTTCCACGGGCTTGCGGACGAGGATCCCCATCTACATATTACTAACTTCTTAGAAATATGTGATACCTTTCGGATCAATGGAGCATCAAATGACGCCATCCGCCTTCGAATGTTTCCTTTTTCACTAAAAGACCGAGCTAAGGCTTGGCTTAACACCCTCCCAGCTGGATCGGTAAACACCTGGGATGAACTCGCCCAAAAGTTTTTGTATAAGTATTTCCCTCCTGCTAAAACGGCTAAATTAATGACTGAAATTAATACATACTCACAAGAGGACGGGGAATCCTTATATGAAACTTGGGAAAGGTTCAAGGAGCTTCTAAGAAAGTGTCCTCACCATGGTCTAGCGGTATGGCAACAAGTATCCACTTTCTACAATGGATTGTTGCCACACACAAGACAAACACTTGATTCAAGCTCCGGGGGACTCTTAGGTAATCGTCGCCCAAATGAAATATATAACCAAATTGAGGAAATTGCTCAAACCAATTTTCAATGGCACACTCCCCGAGGTAATAAATCTATTGCCCCGGGCGCCCATAAGGTTGATGAAAGCACCTCTTTACAAGCCCAAATCGAGGCCCTCTCTTCAAAAATCAAAAGGCTAGAAACGACAAAAACGGCCTCGGTTATGGCTTGTGAAGGGTGTGGTGGGTCACATGAAAATTGGAGTTGTATGAAAGAATTAGATGAACAAACTGAAACGGTAAACTACATGGACAATAGACCTAGGCCGTCAGGTCCTCCAACGGGTACCTACAACCAAGGATGGCGTAACCACCCAAATCTTGGTTGGAGAGATCCCGGAAATAGTAGTAACCAACAAAACCAACGAACTAATTTTCAACAACCGCAAAATTTTCCTCAACAACAAGGTGGAAGAGAAAGGCTTGAAGATACTGTATCTCGCCTCATCTCTGACACTGAAAAGAAAAACTCGGATCGATTTCAACAATTGGAATCGAATTTCAGAAATCAACAAGCTAGCATTCAAAACGTTGAAAAACAATTAAATCAACTAGCTCAAAATTTCTCCGAGAGACCACAAGGCGCATTACCCAGTAATACCGAACCAAACCCAAAGGCACAAGTCCATCTCATCACATTAAGAAATCGAACCGTGGGTCCCGAGGATGCTCCATTGCCGCCAAATGAAAGAAGCCATTCTAGCCAGCCGGTGACTCCCCCTGCGCCAGAAAAGGCTTCTACACCAAATCAAGAGCCCACCAAGACTCCTCCAATCCCGTACCCCGGTAGGTTGAATCGTCAAAAGACCGATGAGCAATTCGCAAAGTTCGAAAGTTTACTAACACAATTGCATGTTAATATTCCTTTTATTGAGGTCCTAACCCAAATGCCTAAATATGCAAAATTCATGAGGGATTTCCTCACTCACAAAAGGAAAATTGAATCATTGCAATTAGTTAACTTAGGCGAAGAATGCTCAGCTCTTGTACTCAACAAACTTCCACAAAAGAAAATCGACCCCGGGAGCTTCACAATCCCTTGTTCGATTGGGAAGTCCCCCGTCCGAAATGCTTTAGCCGATCTTGGGGCTAGCATCAACCTCATGCCCACCTCAATGTTCAAGCGACTCGGCCTAGGAACAACAAGCCCTACAAAGATGAGCATACAACTCGCCGACAGGTCCGTCAAATTTCCACATGGTGTCGCCGAAAATCTACTAGTCAAGGTCGACAAATTCGTCTTTCCAACCGACTTTGTCATCTTAGACATCGAAGAAGACACCGAGGTCCCTCTCATCCTCGGAAGGCCATTCCTAGCCACCGCTCAAGCATTGGTGGATATGAATGACGGAACTCTAACATTGAAGTTTGGGGATGAGGAAGTGAAATTTGAATGTGGAAAGCGAGTAGAGGAAGAAGATCCGGTCAACTACATGAAGGTCATAGACTCAAGCTTGGATGACGCTCTCTGACGGTGTAACATGGGATGCAACACATCCCACTTGGGTATCATATGACCAGGCTTTGGGTCTAGCCAAGGACCCTTATAAACGTGGCGCACCATGGAGGCATTCCACGGAACTATCCTTAGTTTAATTTAGATTAGTTTTTATGTTTTCTAGTTAGTTTAATTTTCAGGAATAAAACACACTCATGGTGGTAAAGGATGAAAAGGAGAACAAGAAAAATGATCCCATGCACAAGAACAAGGCAACCCGACGACTTTCTCCAGTTCAGAAGGTTCAACACGGGCCGTGCCCAACCAACACGGCCCCGTGTCGAACCACCTGCACAAAAACGCCCAGTACAGGTACCTGGACACGGGCCGTGTTCACCCAACACGCCCCCGTGTCCAGTCTTCTGTTTCTCTTATTTCAATTTTGTTACTGGCACTTGAACACGGGGTCGTGCCCGGATAACACGGGGCCGTGTACAGTGCCCAGTAACACAAATTTTTGCTTTTTAAACACTATTTTACACATCTAATCAACCTAAAAATTTATTTTTGGGACACATTGAGGACAATGTGTAATTTAAGTGTGGGGGGGATGCTAAAACCTTGAATTTTGCAAGTCCTAAATACAAGCCTTACACAAAACTCTATTGGAACCGCTAATCACCCCAAATTTTTTTCAAAAATTTCATTTTTTTACTTGTCTAGGTTTAACTCGGGAAATTCAAGTTCTCAAAAAGGTTATATTTTTACAAATTTACAACCGATAGCGTAGTGATAAAAAGAACCAACATAAGAAAATTATGAAAAGGCATGACAAACTTATTTAAAATTTGATTATATATACTTGATCACATAAAAACCCATTCCCACAAAAGTGAGTTTTGAGCCTTTATTGAGCACACAATTACATATCATTTGACTAAATGCTCATTTTTCGTTTCTTGTGTGAATAGTCGCTTGGTTGTTACGACTCTAGAACTTGCCATGACAATACATTCCCGGTCCTTATCAACTTAAACCCGAGTAAGTAAATGATGGAGGCATTAGGACTAACCTTTTTCATTTCTACACCATTATTTTTCTTTTTCTTTTACCACCTACCCAAAAATCCCCCTAGTTAGCCCTTTTGAGCCTAAACCTTTTCGTTTCATCACCCAAACAAAAACCCTTTCAACCACCAAAACCCTTTTTCATTTTTAACCCTTTATTTTAGTAACAAGTTCGGTTCTTCGTAATATATATATATATATATATATATTTTGTGATGATGGTGAAGCAAAAAAGAAAATAAACAAACAAAGTAATCAAAAATAACTTTGTTTGAATAAAAGCTTCATCAAAATAAAAAGTTGCAAAAATGCGAAAACCGACACTTGTTACGCTTTTAGACCTTTTTCTACTAACCACTAACCCAACCACCTACCTTTAACCCTAGCCAACCCTTAACCCACAAAGTCCTCTTGATATCTACAAAGGTATAAAAGTTAAAAAGGAGGAGGATTGATTTCTTGGCAAGCCTATGGTAGGAATAAGTTCCATGCCGCTCTCGAGTGATTCATTAAAAATACACCTTCGGCCGAGTGTGAGTGAATTCCCCGCGAGGTATGTGAACTTGTATATAAATAGAATTTTAAAAAGGCATGTTATGCCCAAATAAGTAATTTCTTTTATGAACAGTTCTAAATAAATCATTACGAATAGGAGTGTAAATAAATAAAAATAAAACCCAAAAAGATCTTGGAAATCCCGACACTCTACGACAAGCCCAAAACCTTCTCTTCTACCTATTCCATTTGGGAGTGTAAGCCACATATTAAAGAGTTTTGCTTGAGGACAAGCAAAAGTTCAAGTGTGGGGGTATTTGATGTATGTAAAATGCAACATATAAATTACATCAAATGATGCATAAAACTAACCCTTTTTTAGTACTAATATTGGAAAAAGAGTGTTTTTGTCTTCCTTTTGTATTTTCAGGATTAAATGAGCTCAAAAACGCAAAAGAAGCAAAAAGACAGCTAAATCCAACATAAATACAAGGAAAGGAACATTAGTGGACTGCCCGAACCCTCAACGGCACCTTCCAAAGAAAAATAGAGAAAACAGAAGGCTGAACACGCCCCGTGCTCAGCCAGCACGGGGTCGTGCCCAAGAAGCAGCAGAAAAGACAAACCTATAGAAGCTTCTATTGCCCATCACGGGGCCGTGCTCAGCGGACACGGGGGCGTGTCGAAAGTACAGCAGGCGCATTTATTGTAATTGCGAATTACAATTAATGAGGAGAGAGAGTGTCAGACGGACACGGGGCCGTGCCCAGCGGACACGGGGCCGTGTCCAGCTCTCTGTTCAGCCTATAAATAGGAGTGCTTGGATTCATTTCATCTCATCCCTTGGCACACCACCTCTCTCACACTTCATCCATCACCCTCCACCATCACAACACCATCATCCACCACCATCATCCATTGTCCATCGTAGAGTGTGTGAGTCGTCTCGGGATCCAAGATTGATCGTAAGAGTTCTTGACAATCAAGGCCATGTTTGCCTAAGTCTCTTACATCACTTGGTGAAGACAAAGTGTCTAGTATAATACTTTTTATTTCTAATCTTTTGCACTTTTTATTTGGTTTTGTATTAATGACTTTAATAACTAGTTACTTATGTTGAAGGTGATCTTTCCTTATTGTTTGTCCGTGGTGTCTTGGCATTATTTTACTGTCTATATAAAATAAAGGATTTTCACCATTCATATCTCCACGGTCTATATGGAGGTATGTTGGCTACCTGGT
Source organism: Helianthus tuberosus (assembly GCA_030545235.1). Lineage (NCBI taxonomy): Eukaryota > Viridiplantae > Streptophyta > Magnoliopsida > Asterales > Asteraceae > Helianthus > Helianthus tuberosus. The sequence continues at coordinate 12,871 of JARYGA010014250.1, read as the reverse complement.
AGGGGGTTAAGGGAACGGTTTGGTAAAGGTCTTGCCATTGTTCAGCGTTTAGAGGTCCTGCAATGGACCTGGGTCAAATTTAGTAGGACCTCCTTCAATACTTCACGGTATTGGATGGCGGGGGTCCAAACTCTTTGATCCCCTCATAAGTTAACTACTATTAATACTATAACCCGGCTATTTAGGACTGTATCCCTGCTGACTCAGACTACTTAGCCGAGGGTAACGTCACCGCCAAAAGCGGGGCCTACCACAATACTGCATTAATAACTTAATTCATTATCTTCCAATAATCCACCCTTTTAGGATTGTATCCTTGCTGACTCAAACTACTGGGGTGAGGGTAACGTCACCTTCAAAAGAGGGGCCTACTACAATAACTAAGATAATCTCTTAATTATGTGCAAAAGTGCGGAAATAATCAAAGGTTATACTAGATACGAGTCGGAACCAAGTGATTCATCTTGTCTATCTGTTTTTACTTTTATTTTTATTTTCAACATTTTAGGTAGTTTTATTTTTCTTAGTTTAAAACATTTTCTCTAAACTTTTTATTTTGGTTAGACGTTGAGGATAAACCGGTACTAAAAGCTCTTGTGTCCTTGGACGACCTCGGTATCTTACCAACACTATACTACACTCAACGATGGGTGCACTTGCCCATATGTGTGTTTAGTGTCAGTGAAATATCGTGTTTTATAAATTTAAAACTTGGCTAAAATAAGTGTTAAAAAGGGCTTAAAATATACACCTAAAATATACGATACTTTCACGCACATCAAGAATGCAGAAGCTGATGCATTGGCCAATCTAGGATCATCCTTGAAGATTCCAGAGGATATCAAGATCCCTATCATCCATATTTTGGCTCCCGCTATTGAAGATCACATAACTATGGATATTGAGGAGGATTCTGCAATGGTTCCTAGTGATGGTGCACAGTCTCATTCAGGAGAAAACCCCAGGGCTTTCAAAATTAAGGTATCTCAATTTACAATATTGAGTAACATGTTATACAAACGATCTCTTGCAGGTCCATATCTAAGATGCATTGAGGATCCTGAAATTCAAGAAGTCCTAAAGGATTTTCATGAAGGAGATTGTGGAAACCACACTGGGGGCAGGGCATTATTCTCAAGGATCCTGAGGACAGGATACTATTGGCCTACTATGAAGAAGGATGCTGTGGAATACGCCAAGAAGTGTGATCCTTGTCAGAGACATAGTAATATCCTTCATCAACCAACAGAGCTTTTGCATCCTATATCCTCTTCTTGGACATTTATGAGATGGGGAATGGATATAGTTGGTAAGCTTCCTAAGGCACATGGTGGAAAAGTATTCATGCTTGCTATGACTGATTACTTCTCCAAGTGGATAGAGGCTGAAGCCTTTGTTCAGGTCAGAGAGAAAGAAGTGATATCCTTTATTAAGCGAAACATTATTACTAGATTTGGTATCCCTTCTGAAATTGTTTGTGATAATGGATCCTAATTTATTGGGAGTAGAACTACTAACTTTTGTGACAACTGGGGGATTAAGATGATAACATCAACACCAGTCCACCCACAAGCTAATGATCAAGCCGAATCATCCAACAAGATCATTATCAACAACTTGAAGAAGAAGCTTGGATCCAAGAAAGGAAAGTGGGCAGAAGAACTACCTTATGTACTATGGGCTGATAGGACAACTCCCAAGAATGCCATTGGCCAAACTCCATTTTCTTTAGTGTTTGGAGCAGAATCAGTGAGCCCTACAGAAATGGTGGTTCCTACTGCAAGAACAAGTATCCGTGATCCTGAAGGAAATGCTGAAAACTTGGTTCAAGACTTGGATACAATAGAAGAACTCAGGGATTTGGCAAGGATAAGGATGGCCAGTTATCAACAAAGGATGGCTGGAGCCTACAGTAAAAATACCAGGATCAGGAAATTCCAAGTTGGTGATATGGTATTAAGGAAAGCATTTCAGAATACCACAAATCCTGCTGATGGAAAGTTGGCACCAAAGTGGGAAGGCCCCTACCGGATTGAAGCTGAGGCTGGAAAGGGGGCATATAGATTGCTAACAATGGAAGGTGATTTGCTACCAAGAGCTTGGAATGTTGTCCACCTGAAGAAATACTTCATGTAATAAGGATCCATGATCCTTAGCAATATTCATGATCCATATCCTTGAAGGATCCTTAGAGAATAGATGATCCTTATTCTGGTAATGATCTAATCTCAAATTATTTCGTTCTTTAATTATCCTATATACAAGGAGAAGGATCCTGGATCCTTTAGCCTTCTATCACTTGATTCTGAGTTTTGCAGAATGTTCATATATCCTTAACGAAGGATTGAGTATCCACAGAAGTATCCAGTTTTTTAGGCTTGACCCCAGTTATTTGGGCTTGTGTAACACCCTAGTTATTATTTTAAAGATTTTCGTATAAATAACGAAAATAAACATGTAATTACGATTAAGTATTCTTAGAAAATACGAGTAATCTAAAACTTTTACAATTTAAAAGTTTAGAACAAAATGTAATTAAGTTCGTCATTTAAAAGAAACAACGAATCGTCATGCGGAAGCTTATTTCTTGATCTTGTTCGGTTCTTCATTGAGCTTGCTCGTTCTCCGGAAGGGTAAATCATACCTACATTTCATAAAAACATGAAATGAGTCAGTTATAAGACGTTTAAAACATGTTTAAACGAAATCGCAAGCCAAAACAGTCAACAACAATAATTTTAGCCAGCTCAGGTGGCCCTCGTGGGCCGCGACCAGGTCTTGCCCAGCTTACGCGGGCCGCTAACACCCATCGCGTGTCGCGACATATTTTACTCCCTCCAGCAAGTTCAGATCTGAAATCTGCATTTTTCAGCAATTCAAGTTTTTTACGAAAACGTGCATAACTTTCAAACTACACATCCGTTTTACCCGATTCTTTTTCCTATGCGCTCGTAATTTAATTCTCCATCTTATGGAGTTAAAACAAAACATCTAACTTCACAAAATTTTAGAGTTTAAACTCTCGGCTTGAAGTTCATTTACGACACTTTTTGACCCGTTCGCGGTTTCATCTAACAAGCTTTTTGTGGCCCTTGTTTCTTTTGTAAACATATTATTATGATTATTTCCTATTGTACAAGGTTCACTTCAAGAGTTATTACACATTTTTAACCCGTTTCGCTATCACTTCTATTTTGACCCGTTAAGGGTATTTATGCATTAAGGTCCCATAACATCCCTTTTATACTTATCTTAAGGATTTAATCTACAAAACACTTATTTCCAACAACCTTTAAAGGTCATTTGCCCGATTTACCCATCAAGGGCATTTTAGTCAACTTTAGCCCCTCATTTACGTCGATGGGCATTTGCTACTAATTTGACCCAAAAATGTATGTTTAACCACAATCTTATTTATACGTACCTGGCTCGAGTCAACCTAGTGACCCGTTTCAACACCTTGCTTTTATTACCGATATTCTTATGGCGACGCAATTACCCAAATTACTCTTTGCCCCTGTAAACACATGACTTGACAACCACATTAGTTGATTTTGTCAAATGGCGTTATTCCCACCATTTGACCCGTTCGACCTACATAACCCAACATTTTCATATGTAACAAAACATGGGTTCTAATTACCAATCACACATCCGACCCATTTCGGATTTTCTCACTAGATCCCTTTCTTTATAAAGTCAATTTCTTATATTTTTAACCCATTCGGCTTACGCTATGGGTGTCCTTTGAAACTTATTTTACTTTAGTCGATACTTGACTAAATTTCCATTTTTACCCATTTTCCATTACTAGTTACGCTATAAGGTAACTTTAAGAAAAACTCACTAATTCTTAACCAATTCGTGACTAATTTACCATTTTGCCTCTTTCACCATTAATCATGGTTTAAAACATTTTTATTGGTTCCAACTCATTTCGTTTCGTGTCGGAACCCATGATTCGAACCTAATCCTTTATTGTATTCATCGCTTATAAAGTAAACACATATACTACAAGTGGGTGTAAGTTTTACTTACCTCGCATCCGAAGTACGCTTTTCCTTCTTATTTGCTTCGTTTGACCCGCTTCCTTTCCAAGCCTCCACCTAGCTTGTCAAGCGTCAAACTATTATCATAATTCGTAAGACGGTTAGTTTAGTCATCATTAATTATGACTATTCCACCTTACGGGTTTTACATCAAAATTCACCATTTGATTTCATTTTGGTCAGTTTGACTTTTAAAGGTCCAACTGCCTATCAAAATAAGTGATTATATTATAAACCTCGACAATTCATTTAAGCACTTTGTCAAGTATCCGATAGGCATTATTTTTACGCCACCGTTTTAACTACTTTTCAAGTCTAAGTTCATACTATTGTTAACACCAATTTAACTTAGCTCTTGATTATCAAAGTTAATTATTCATTTGTTAAGCAAGAGCTAAGGGTTTCTATCTACATGTAAAAACCCGTTTCATCATAGCATTAGACATTCATCCGAACATCTAATATAATCAAGTTCTACAAATTAATTAGTAGATATCATGATTCCAAACACCTATTTATATGAACAAAACACTAATTTTCATCCTAATATACAAAAACCTATTTCAAGTCACATATGAGCATTCACTCGAACCTTTAAATTGTTCAAGTATTTTGCTCCAACTATCAAATATGATAATTCTGAGCACATGCATATCATCATCTTCACTATTTAGTCAAAACCCACTTGGCTCATACTTGGTTAATTGACTAATCACTAGTTTATGGCACAATTTTGCAAGTTTGTATCTAGGGTTTGTTTCTAGACATAGATTCAACCCAATTTCAATCTTATATACAATATTCATCACAGAAATTTCGATTTTTGGTGTTCATTATGAATTCAAAACATCACCAAATTACAAAATTTGACATACCTTTAGATCCCCACGACTAGGTGATCACGAATTTGTAATAATGCAGACGATTCGGGCTTGATTTAAGCTTCAATTTCGAGAATTTTGATGTGTGTAAAATGCAACATATAAATTACATCAAATGAGGCATAAAACTAACCCTTTTTAAGTACTAATATTGGAAAAAGAGTGTTTTTGTCTTCCTTTTGTATTTTCAGGATTAAATGAGCTCAAAAACACAAAAGAAGCAAAAAGACAGCTAAATCCAACATAAATACAAGAAAAGGAACATAAGTGGATTGCCCGACCCCTCAACGGCATCTTCTCAAGCAAAATAGAGAAGGCAGAAGACTGAACACGGGCCGTGCTCAGCCAGCATGGGGCCGTGCCCAAGAAACAGCAGAAAAGACAAACCTATAGAAGCTTCTATTGCCCACCACGGGCCGTGTCCAGCGAACACGGGGGCGTGTCGAAAGTACAGCAGGCGCATTAATTGTAATTGCGAATTACAATTAATGAAGAGAGAGATTGTCAGACAGGCACGGGGCCGTGCCCAGCGGACACGGGGCCGTGCCCAGCCTTCTGTTCAGCCTATAAATAGGAGTGCTTGGTTTCATTTCAACTCATCCCTTGGCACACCACCTCTCTCACACTTCATCCACCACCCACCACCATCACAACACCATCATCCACCACCATCATCCATTGTCCATCGTAGAGTGTGTGAGTCGTCTCGGGATCCAAGATTGATCGTAAGAGTTCTTGACAATCAAGGCCATGTTTGCCTAAGTCTCTTACATCACTTGGTGAAGACAAAGTGTCTAGTATAATACTTTTTATTTCTAATCTTTTGCACTTTTTATTTGGTTTTGAATTAATGACTTTAATAACTAGTTACTTATGTTGAAGGTGATCTTTCCTTATCGTTTATCCGTGGTGTCTTGGCATTATTTTACTGTCTATATAAAATAAAAGATTTTCACCATTCATATCTCCACGGTCTATATGGAGGTATGTTGGCTACCTGGTCGGGGGTTAAGGGAACGTTTTGGTAAAGGTCTTGCCATTGTTCAGCGTTTAGAGGTCCTTCAATGGACCTGGGTCAAATTTAGTAGGACCTCCTTCAATGCTTCACGGTATTGGATGGCGGGGGTCCAAACTCTTTGATCCCCTCATAAGTTAACTACTATTAATACTATAACCCGGCTATTTTGGACTGTATCCCTGCTGACTCAGACTACTTAGCCGAGGGTAACGTCACCGCCAAAAGCGGGGCCTACCATAATACTGCATTAATAACTTAATTCATTATCTTCCAATAATCCACCCTTTTAGGATTGTATCCTTGTTGACTCAAACTACTGGGGTGAGGGTAACGTCACCTTCAAAAGAGGGGCCTACTACAATAACTAAGATAATCTCTTAATTATGTGCAAAAGTGCGGAAATAATCTAAGGTTATACTAGATACGAGTCGGAACCAAGTGATTCATCTTGTCTATCTGTTTTTCTTTTATTTTTATTTTCAGCATTTTAGTTAGTTTTTATTTTTCTTAGTTTAAAAACATTTTTCTAAACTTTTTATTTTGATTAGACGTTGAGGATAAACCGGTACTAAAAGCTCTTGTGTCCTTGGACGACCTCGGTATCTTACCAACGCTATACTACGCCCACGATGGGTGCACTTGCCCATATGTGTGTTTAGTGTTAGTAAATATCGTGTTTTATAAATTTAAAACTTGGCTAAAATAAGTGTTAAAGGGGCTTAAAATATACACCTAATATATATAACACTTCACACGCATCAAGTTTTTGGCGCCGCTGCCGGGGACACAAGGATTTTAAGAAAGTTAGGAATCAACGGCCTAATCATTTTTTTCCTTTTTCTTTTTAATTTTTAGGATTTTCGTAGTTTTTCAGCTTCTGTAGAGCTCAGCACGGGCCGTGCCCGCTGAACACGCCCCCGTGCTAAATCATTGGAACTGGCAATCCTGTTTTACGTCAGACAGTAAGCTGAACACGGGGCCGTGCTCACTCAACACGCCCCCGTGCCCAAGATTTACTTACTGAAAACAGAACCGTTAGATCCCGGCAGTCGGTAATTTCTGAGATAAACATGAGTGATAGTGATTGTTTTTACTTTCGGCACTCTTATGGTACGTGGTGTCAATTATGTGGTGTCAATTATGTGGTGGCAAACATGAAGAAGTAAAATGCTACTTTCGAAATTATAGGCCCCACTACATGGACCCACCGACTTCTTATAACCTTAAGAGGGGCGAAAGTAAAAATAAGCACTATTTCTCCCTCGAATGCGCCCAGCCAGATATTCTAGGGGAAATGCTCCTTGATGAGTTATTTCAACTAGAAAAGCTAATTCTGAATTGGTTAAAAGAACTTAGGAAGGATTTTATTGATCCACCCTAAGACGATGACCATAACGAAATGCTGGAACCGCATTCCGACAACCTCGTTGCTTCCGAAAATACCTTCGTACCTGGCAAAGACTTGGACGATAGTCGTCCCTGTGTCGATTGTGCCGTGAAGGACTCTCCATCGACTTCGTTCGGTGCATACATAGACTTGAGCGATTCGGCATACACCTTCTTTAACGAGAGCCCAGGAAAGGGTTGGACTTGTCCACCTAGAATGAAAATAGGAATTACCCTTACCGACAACCTCTTGCGTTCTCGCCTTAGTCTAGGACAATTAAGGTATCTTAGGCACTTTGGGGTTGTTCCAACCAGTAAGGAACCACCCGATGTAGACGAGATCCTTAGAAGTAAGAAAACTCCATAAGACAGCCTCCAGACACGGGGCCGTGTCCAGGTCAACACGCCCCCGTGCTCACCTAAAAGATTCTCTGCTGATTTTGTCAGAATACGGACAAAATGTGTCAGGATTTTCTCTGCACACGGGGCCGTGTCCAGCAGACACGGGGCCGTGTCCAGTGCGCTGTCGTTTTCTTTAAATGCAGCCTGATCCCTGCTCATTTTTTACCACTTCAATTGATAGAGATTCCTGGGATTTTCACTCATACCATCCTAGGTAAGTGCTAAAAGAAGGTTCCCAAGGACCCTCTTGTCCCTTCCACTTTTATTCATTTCCTCTCCTTTCAAAATTTTTCAACATTTCCTCCATGGAAGCTTGGAAATCCCATGATTCCAACCCTCTGTGTGAAGTTTGTAAGATTATTTGCTAAGGATTCTTGCTTAAAGTTAGTTGTATAACATTATTTTAAATTATCTAAGCCTAAAAACCAGCTAAAAAATCATGAGAATAATTTAAAACTCCAAGACTCCTTAGCCTAAAATCCTGCAGAAAAATGGACACGGGGCCGTGCTCATCGAGCACGGGGCCGTGTCCGAGGCATTGTTTTGTAAAAATTTAGCTTTCTTCGGTTTCTTTCACAGAAAATGGCAAGCAGAACAAGCGGATCATCTTCAAGAAATAACCGACAAGGGAGGAGATCATCAACGACAGAAGACTCTCTTGTGAACTATGTTTACGCCCTAAGGGAGGCTATTGACGAAATGACGGGAGTGGAAGAAGCATTGGTCGACCGTATCAACCATCTAGCAGTGGGGCTGGAGGGCTGTCTCCGAGAGGTAAACCTCTTGCACCAGAGGTTAAACCTTCTCGCCTCCCCGCCTTTGGTACCTATAATAACCCAAAGGGCATGGAACGTGGTGCCCGAAGTCATCATTCCGGCCGAATGGTACGCCATGCACCAAGAGCCTCCGCATAGGTTAGTGCAAGGAGTCCCGGTGAATGTTCCCCCTCAGCCATCAGTTACAGAGGAAAATGAAGCCGCATTCTTCCTTCCTAGGGAGATCGAAGAATGGCTTTAAAACAACGTTTAGGGAAGAATTCCTTCGGCTAAAAGACCTACTATATCGGGAAACTATTCTCGAAATTTTCTTAAAATAGTAGAACTCCTTATGATAACCTCGTGTACCTGCTGACCTATTTAGTTAAGTTTTAATTTTATCTTAATTTAGGATTATGTAAGGTCTCTCTATGATTGCAATGAAATGATGGTTTTTAAAGTTTGGATGGTTTTAATGAATAAAACACACTCATGGTGGTAAGGGATGAAAAGGGGAACGAGAAAAAAATGACCTCATGCACAAGAACAAGGCAACCCGACAATTCTCTACATTACAGAAGGTTCAACACGGGCCGTGCCCAACCAACACGGCCCCGTACTGAACCACCTGCAGAAAAACGCCCAGTTCAGGTAACTGGACACGGGCCGTGTTCACCCGACACGCCCCCGTGTCCAGACTTCTGTTTCTCTTGTTTTAATTTTGTTACTGGCACTTGAACACGGGGCCGTGCCCGGACAACACGGGGCCGTGTTCAGCGCCCAGTAACACAAAATTTTTGCTTTTTAACACCATTTTACACATCTAATCAACCTAAAAATTTATTTTTGGGACACATTGAGGACAATGTGTAATTTAAGTGTGGGGGGGATGCTAAAACCTTGAAATTTTGCAAGTCCTAAATACAAGCCTTACACAAAACTTTATTGGAACCGCTAATCACCCCAAATTTTTTCAAAAAAATTTTCATTTTTTTACTTGTCTAGGTTTAACTCGGGAAATTCAAGTTCTCAAAAAGGTTATATTTTTACAAATTTACAACCGATAGCATAGTGATAAAAAGAACCAACATAAGAAAATTATGAAAAGGCATGACAAACTTAGTTAAAATTTGATTATATATACTTGATCACATAAAAACCCATTCCCACAAAAGTGAGTTTTGAGCCTTTATTGAGCATACAAATTTACATCTTTAGACTAAATGCTCATTTTTCGTTTCTTGTGTGAATAGCCGCTTGGTTCTTACAACTCTAGAACTTGCCATGACGATACAATCCCGGTCCTTATCAACTTAAACCCGAGTAAGTAAATGATGGAGGCATTAGGACTAACTCTTTTTATTTCTACACCATTATTTTTCTTTTTTTTCTTTTACCACCTACCCAAAAATCCCCCTAGTTAGCCCTTTGAGCCTAAACCTTTTTCATTTCATAACCCAAACCAAAAACCCTTTTACCCACCAAAACCTTTTTATTTTTTTTAACCCTTTGTTTTAGTAACAAGTTCGGTTTTTCGTATGATTAAAAAAAATTGTGTTGATGATGAAGCAAAAAGAAAATAAACAAACAAGTTCATCAAAAATAACTTTGTTTGAATAAAAGCTTCATCAAAATAAAAAGATACAAAAATAGAAAGTCCTACGAAAACCGACACTTGTTACGCTTTTTCACCCTTTTTCTACTAACCGCTAACCACTAACCCAACCACCTACCTTTAACCCAAGCCTAACCCTTAACCCACAAAGTCCTCTTGATATTTACAAAGGTATAAAAGTTAAAAAGGAGGAGGATTGATTGCTTGGCAAGCCTATGGTAGGAATAAGTTCCATGCCGTTCTCGAGTGATTCACTAAAAATACACCTTCGGCCGAGTGTGAGTGATTTCTCCTGTAAGGTATGTGAACTTGTATATAAATGGAATTTTAAAAAGCCATGTTATGCCCAAATAAATAATTTCTCCTATGAAACGTTCTAAATAAATCATTACGAATAGGATTGTAAATAGATAAAAATAAAACCCAAAAAGATCTTGGATATCCCGACACTCTACGACAAGCCCAAAACCTTCTTTTCTACCCATTCCATTTGGGAGTGTAAGCCACATATTAAAGAGTTTTGCTTGAGGACAAGCAAAAGTTCAAGTGTGGGGGTATTTGATGTGTGTAAAATGCAACATATAAATTACATCAAATGAGGCATAAAACTAACCCTTTTTAAGTACTAATATTGGAAAAAGAGTGTTTTTGTCTTCCTTTTGTATTTCCAGGATTAAATGAGCTCAAAAACACAAAAGAAGCAAAAAGACAGCTAAATCCAACATAAATACAAGAAAAGGAACATAAGTGGATTGCCCGACCCCTCAACGGCATCTTCCCAAGCAAAATAGAGAAGGCAGAAGACTGAACACGGGCCGTGCTCAGCCAGCACGGGGCCGTGCCCAAGAAGCAGCAGAAAAGACAAACCTATAGAAGCTTCTATTGCCCACCATGGGCCGTGTCCAGCGAACACGGGGGCGTGTCGAAAGTACAGCAGGCGCGTTAATTGTAATTGCGAATTACAATTAATGAAGAGAGAGATTGTCAGACAGGCACGGGGCCGTGCCCAGCCTTCTGTTAAGCCTATAAATAGGAGTGCTTGGTTTCATTTCAACTCATCCCTTGGCACACCACCTCTCTCACACTTCATCCACCACCCACCACCATCACAACACCATCATCCACCACCATCATCCATTGTCCATCGTAGAGTGTGTGAGTCGTCTCGGGATCCAAGATTGATCGTAAGAGTTCTTGACAATCAAGGCCATGTTTGCCTAAGTCTCTTACATCACTTGGTGAAGACAAAGTGTCTAGTATAATACTTTTTATTTCTAATCTTTTGCACTTTTTATTTGGTTTTTTATTAATGACTTTAATAACTAGTTACTTATGTTGAAGGTGATCTTTCCTTATCGTTTGTCCGTGGTGTCTTGGCATTATTTTACTGTCTATATAAAATAAAAGATTTTCACCATTCATATCTCCACGGTCTATATGGAGGTATGTTGGCTACCTGGTCGGGGGTTAAGGGAACGGTTTGGTAAAGGTCTTGCCATTGTTCAGCGTTTAGAGGTCCTGCAATGGACCTGGGTCAAATTTAGTAGGACCTCCTTCAATGCTTCACGGTATTGGATGGCAGGGGTCCAAACTCTTTGATCCCCTCATAAGTTAACTACTATTAATACTATAACCCGGCTATTTTGGACTGTATCCCTGCTGACTCAGACTACTTAGCCGAGGGTAACGTCACCGCCAAAAGCGGGGCCTACCAGAATACTGCATTAATAACTTAATTCATTATCTTCCAATAATCCACCCTTTTAGGATTGTATCCTTGCTGACTCAAACTACTGGGGTGAGGGTAACGTCACCTTCAAAAGAGGGGCCTACTACAATAACTAAGATAATCTCTTAATTATGTGCAAAAGTGCGGAAATAATCAAAGGTTATACTAGATACGAGTCGGAACCAAGTGATTCATCTTGTCTATCTGTTTTTCTTTTATTTTTATTTTCAGCATTTTAGTTAGTTTTTATTTTTCTTAGTTTAAAAACATTTTTCTAAACTTTTTATTTTGATTAGACGTTGAGGATAAACCGGTACTAAAAGCTCTTGTGTCCTTGGACGACCTCGGTATCTTACCAATGCTATACTACGCCCACGATGGGTGCACTTGCCCATATGTGTGTTTAGTGTTAGTAAATATCGTGTTTTATAAATTTAAAACTTGGCTAAAATAAGTGTTAAAGGGGCTTAAAATATACACCTAATATATATAACACTTCACACGCATCAAATTTTATGAGGATTAGGGTTTGTGGAGAAACCCCCTGGTCGCCCCCTTGGTTCTGTTCGATCCCCACACCTATGTGTGTGGTATTATATATATTTTTTGTTTTAATTAGAAACTAGTTTGCTTTTTAACACCTTTGGCCCCTCAATTATTATCAGGTTCTTACTTTAGGTGTTTCTAACCCACTCATATACCATTATGAGACTTTTAATTAACTAGGTTGGTTATTCCTAGTTAACTTAGTAAATCCCGGGAGTTGTAACCCGTTTATTTTATGTCCCGTTAACTCGGGTCCCTTTTTATAAACTTTGTATTCTCAAAGTATTGATCCTCATTCTAGTTAATATTAAGTTTATTTATTTAAATTCCTAATATCTATCGGGTTAATTCTTTTTTACCACTAACGGTATTTTACCCGTCTTTACTATTAACGTGGTTTGATTACCAAACCCGTTTTTGGGATGTTACAAGTCTACCCCCCTTAAAGAGGTTTCGTCCTCGAAACCTTTCTTACATAGTTCATCGAGTT